>CM046432.1:5974632-5987132 GCA_025506505.1 Flaveria sonorensis | reverse complement strand
AAAATATTAATCATAGTGATTTCGCGATCGAAGCTGACTGTGTTACGTTTGTTGCCTCCCGTCACGACTTACCGTGTCGTGACGAATATGTGTTAGGACAAAATTGCACCCGTTTGACCTCAAGTCGCACAGGTGGGGCTCGTCAGACCCAGTAGTACTACCCAAAATTTCCCCGCTATTCAATATTAACAATCCGAAAGTGTGAGGACTTTCCATGGTAAACAGCACTATATCAATATTATACACACTCATATATAAAAGCGTTTGTGATCAACAGTATGCTATCTCCCCCAAAAGAGATTATGTAAAATAAGTGGGGCAAGAACTCACCTGATGCGCTCAAGAATTAACCTAGAGCTTAACTTGAAAGAAAGAGGGAAAGACAACCTTCAAAGGTCACCTAGAACACAAGAGTACATAAGTACGTGTGCACAGAATCAACATGAAACCCTAAGTGTTCTACAAACCAAGAACTCAAGGTTTTAGAAAGACAAGACACATTTGACCCAGTTGACCCGTTTGACCCGTTGGTGACATTATAGGTGATAACTCGTTAATACTAACACAACAGCATATCATACATGTTCACATACAACTTGATTACATATAGCACTTCATTAACCACATGTACTACCTAGATCATCATACAACTAGATATCACACAAGTCATGCGAATCACAACAGGCCAAAACAGGTAACAAACCAAACCACCATTCATATAACCTAAACAACACATTTAATCACCTTAGAAACCATCCATGAACACACTAGCATGATCCTAATATCCCAAACATGCTCAAATCATCCAATTCAAGGATTTGCACAAATAAAGTTTCCCTTTTGGGAAGGTTCATCCCAAATTCATCAAACTCACACTACATTCATGAATTCATCAATTATATACCAATTCAAGTCCATGACAACATTAAACATGATCAACAACACCTAATCATCATGATTCATCAACTTTCATACCCAAAAGTTACTATCTTTAGTAAGGTATGAACTACAACATGCATTCTTGAATTCCTAACATTCATATCAACCATCTAGCATCTAAACATCATACAAACACATCCATAACATTCATACATCAACCAATCATCAATTCATGCAAAATAAAGTTACTATTATTAGTAACCTATGAACAATGTATCAAAATCATAGCTTTCTTGCATAATCGACGTTAACTAGCATATATACAATCCAACTAACATAATAACACTAACCAACATCACCAAATCGATCCCCAATTGCAAGTTTCGAATTAGGGTTTCGGCCCTAATGTAATTTCCATAAAAACTTGTAAAAATCCAACCTTTATTGCATACTTGACGTTAATTAACATATAATCTACCCAACAAACGCATTAACAACAACAAACAAGCATCAATCGACCATCAATTGCAGAATTCGCATGGAACTTTCGGCCAATCATGAACAATCATCAAATCATACAAAAATCTAACCTTTAGATGTGTAATAGTTTGCAATTGAAGGTTCTAACTTGTTGTATGCCTTGAAATCGATCCAAATTCGAATGTGAATGCTTGTTCTTGGCTGAATTCGCGATGGTGAGGGTGAGGGGATGCAAGTCGCGGCCGAATGGGTTAGGGGATTAGGGTTTGTTTTTGATTTTGTAACTTAATTAATCATATTTACCCTTTAACCCTTATAATTTGTATTTTATAAAGATTAGGCTTTTTGAAAAGTTTTTAAATAGTTTTTAACTACTAAACACAATTATTATTAATCACTAATAACAATCATGCATAATTCCCATTTATCACAAAACACACGAAATAAATATGCACGTTTTCACGTTACGCGATAAAATTACAGTTAACATTTAAATCACATAAGCATAACTTAATAATCACATTGTTAACTTAATTATCATCAATTTTACATTACTGATTATTGTTAAGTCACCAACGTTCAACGACAACTAGTGTGTGCTCCCGACACGTGTATGCAAGACTTAACGGAACAAACGGAGTTTGGTAACGGAAAATTACCGGATGTCACATTATCCCCATGTTGAAAGAATTTTCCTCCCGAAAATTGCGTTACATGGTGAGTGTTCCATCACTGGTCTACTGCATTAGCACAAGGAAATCGAAATCGTGTGAGTTTTGGATGAGTTGTCACATCATCCCCATGTTGAAAGAAATTTCGTCCCGAAATTTAATCAATACCTTCGCCGGCTGGCATCGTCCTTTCGAATAGCTGAGGATACTTAAGCTTCATTTGGTCTTCACGTTCCCACGTGAATTCTAGTCCACGTCTCGAGTTCCAACGAACTTTGACGATGGGTATCTTGCTTTGCTTAAGCGTTTTCACCTCACGATCCATCACTTCGACAGGTTCCTCAATGAAACGTAATTGTTCATCTACTTGAACTTCTTCCAGTGGTACGACCATCGTTTCATCCGTTAAACATTTCTTTAAATTTGAAACATGGAATACATCATGGATTCCACTCAATGAATCAGGTAAGGCTAGTCGATAGGCTACTGGACCAATTCTTTCCACTATCTCAAATGGTCCAACGTATCTCGGATTTAGCTTTCCTCGTTTACCAAACCGAACTACGCCTTTCCACGGTGAGACTTTTAATAAAACCTTGTCACCAACTTGAAATTCCAAAGGTTTTCGTCGTTTGTCAGCATAGCTTTTCTGTCTGTCTCGCGCTGCGGCCATGCGGTTTCTTATCTGAACAATCTTCTCAGTTGTCTCGTGTACTAACTCAGGACCCGTTAATTGACTATCACCAATTTCAGCCCAGCAAACTGGCGATCTACACTTTCTCCCATATAAGGCTTCAAAAGGTGTTGCCTTTATGCTAGTGTGGTAACTGTTGTTGTAAGAAAATTCCACCAATGGTAGGTGAACTTCCCAGTTATTCCCGAAGTCAATCACACAAGCACGTAACATGTCCTCCAAAGTCTGTATAGTACGCTCGCTTTGACCATCAGTCTGTGGATGATAAGCAGTACTCATATCCAATCGCGTACCTAAAGCTTTCTGCAACGACTGCCAGAAGTATGATGTGAAACGAGAATCGCGATCAGAAATGATTGAGGTCGGTACTCCATGCCTTGAAACGATCTCCTTCAGATAAAGTCGGGTTAACTTTTCCATCTTATCCGTTTCCTTTATTGCTAGGAAATGAGCAGATTTTGTCAATCGATCCACGATAACCCATATTGTATCACAACCCGTAGAAGTGCGAGGTAACTTAGTAATAAAATCCATTGATATCTGATCCCACTTCCACATAGGGATCTCGGGTTGTTGTAGTAGACCAGATGGTTTCTGATACTCCACTTTAACCTTCGAGCAGGTCAGACACTTACTCACATAAGTAGCTACATCTGCTTTCATGTTAGGCCACCAATAGTGCGCCTTCAAATCGTGGTACATCTTGTCAGATCCAGGATGTATAGAATACTTGGACTTGTGAGCCTTACTCATCACCAAGTCTCTCAGGTCTCCGTGTAGAGGTACCCATAGTCTATCCATGAAGTAACGAATCCCATCCGCTTTTACTTCCAATTGTTTTTCCATACCCCTTAATGATTCAGACCCAATGTTTTCTGCTTTCAAAGCTTCTGTTTGAGCCTCTCGGATTTGTTCAGGTAATTGCGTACTAATCGTTAGTTGCAGAGCTCGCACACGTCGAGGTTTAGCAGTCTCTTTTCTACTCAGTGCATCAGCAACTACATTTGCTTTCCCTGGGTGGTACTTAATAGCACAATCATAGTCGTTTAACAATTCCACCCAGCGTCTTTGCCTCATGTTCAACTCCTTTTGCTCAAAGATGTGCTGAAGACTCTTGTGATCGGTGTAGATGGTGCATTTGGTACCATACAACTAATGTCTCCAGATTTTTAAGGCAAAAACTACCGCACCCAGTTCCAAGTCATGGGTGGTATAGTTCTTCTCATGAATCTTCAATTGTCTAGAGGCTTAAGCTATCACTTTATCCCGCTACATCAGGACACATCCAAGTCCTTGAATAGATGCATCGCAGTAGACTACGAAGTCATCACTACCATCCGGTAACGCTAATATTGGTGCGCTACACAATTTATGTTTCAGCAACTGAAAAGCAGATTCCTGACTCTCACCCCATTTGTATGTCGTTCCCTTGTGAGTCAAGGCTGTGAGAGGTTGTGCAATCTTAGAGAATCCTTCAATGAATCGTCGATAATATCCCGCTAATCCAAGGAATTGTCGTATCTCACTTGGTGTCTTAGGAACAGACCAATTCTTTATCGCTTCAATCTTAGCAGGATCAACATGTATTCCCTTTCTCGTTGACAATATGACCCAAGAATTGTACCTCACGTATCCAGAAATCACACTTAGAAAACTTCGCATACAGTTGTTCCTCTCTAAGTAATTCCAAGATCAAACGTAAGTGCTCTCCATGTTCTTCCTCGGTCCTTGAGTATATCAGTATGTCATCAATAAAGACGATAACAAACTGATCAAGATAGGGTTTGCACACGCGATTCATGAGGTCCATGAATACTGCTGGTGCATTCGTCAACCCAAATGGCATGACCAAAAATTCATAGTGACCATATCGTGTACGGAAAGCAGTCTTCGAGATGTCCTTTTCTCGAACTCTCAGCTGATGATACCCAGACCTCAGATCAATCTTAGAGTAATAGCTTGATCCGTGCAGTTGATCAAACAAATCATCGATACGAGGTAAGGGATATCTATTCTTGATAGTAACCTTGTTCAGTTCCCTATAGTCAATGTACATTCGAAATGTACCATCCTTCTTCTTCACAAATAGAACTGGCGCTCCCCAGGGCGACGAACTCAGACGGATGAACCTTTTATCCAACAACTCTTGTAGTTGGGCAGATAATTCCTGCAGTTCGTTCGGAGCTAACCGGTACGGTGCTCTCGCAATTGGAGCGGCTCCTGGAGTCAACTCAATCTGAAATTCAACTTGACGATGAGGCGGTAATCCAGGAAGGTCTTCCGGAAACACCTCAGGAAACTCACGAACTACGGGGATATCCTCTATCTTCTTTTCCTCGACCTGTTTATCTGTGACGAGTGCTAATATGGCCAGTCGACCCTTTCGTAACAACTTCTGTGCTTTCATAAACGAGATGATGCCTATCACCGCACCACTCCTATCACCTCTGACCGTAAGGACTTCTTCACCAAGGGGAATCCGTATGATCTTCTCGTGGCATATGACTTCTGCTTGTTTATCGGAAAGCCAATCCATGCCTACTACCACGTCAAAGCTTCCTAACGTAACAGGCATGAGATCTATGGTGAATGTATGACCAGCAAGCTCTATCTTACAGTCTCTAAGAATATTCGTTACGTGAATCTGTGTACCGTTAGCTAACTCTACGGTGTATTTAGATTCTAAGGCTGAGAGCATATCACTTAAAAGATTACAGAACCTAGTGGACACGAAACTTCTATCGGCTCCGGTATCGAATAATACGGTAGCAAAACAACCATTAACCGAAAATTTACCAGTTACTGTTGTAGGGTCGTTTAGAGCCTCACCTGAGCCAATGACGAAGGCTCTTCCTTTGGCTCCATTGTTGTTTCCACCATTGTTGTTGCCATTACCATTGTTGTTGTTATTGTTGTTGCCATTGTTATTATTGTTGTTGTTCCCATTGTTGTTGTTACCATTACCATTCCTCTTAAGCTGGGGACAGTTGCGTTTGTAATGGCCTTATTTTCCGCACTCAAAACAACCTTTCGGAGTTTCTTGTGATTGTTGAGGCTTCTTCATCAGTTCACCCCGACAGTCTTTGGCTGCATGACCAATCTTCCCACAACGTTGACACTTGAAGTTATCACATCGACCCACATGGTGGTAGTTACACCGGTTTCACTTCGGCAGTCTTCCACCATACCCACCGGGTCCTTGACTTGAGGGAGTCGTCTGGTTGAAGCTTCGGTTGTTATCAAACTTCCGTTGCTGTTGCTGACTTTGCTGCTGTTGTTGAGGTTGAGATTGGCTACTGGATGACGATCCCTTGTTGCTTGAACCATCCCACTTGCGTTTCTGGTCGGGCACGCTTGCCACCGCACCCCGTTTGGGTAACCGACCTTGCTCAACTGCCTGGTCAGTCAGCCTGTGGGCGGTTCGGATAGCTTGTTGTATGGTAGTGGGGTTAGAAGCAGTTACCATACTTTGAATTTCTGGCACCAATCCCCGTATATAATGCTCCACCCTCTTGTGCATTTCATTCACCATCCCTGGGCATAAAGTGGCTAACTCATGAGTACGAGTCGTGTAGGCTTCAATTTCTAAGCCTTGCATTTTGAGTTGCCAGAACTCAATCGCCAGTTTCTGCACTTCATTTCGGGGGCAGTATTCTTCCTCATCAGGGTCCACTAAAGGTGCAGGGGCTTCAGCAACCTGAAGTGCTGTTAGCTGTGCCTCTAAATCAGCAAACCTATTATCGATCTCCATATTATGGTGATCCTGTGCGTCCATGCGCTCACTAAGTGCTACCACGTTGCCTGCCAGCGTATGATGTCCACCAATGGCCATCGAAAGTCGTTCCTGAAGCGTATCTACCTGGTAACGCAGCTGACGCATCTCAGATCGTATTGCAGAGTTCTCATCAGTGAGTCCTCTAATCCGCTGTCGCTCTATGTCCAGTGTGGCTACCAAAGCTGCAAATGCCTGCTCCAGAGGGATGCTCAAGGTAGGAAGTGTAGGCAAAGTAGAGGCGGTTGATGACCTAGTCCTAGGTCGTGTAGGTGCTACTGGTGGTACGCGTTCTCTATAAGCCATACGGTTTATGTAAGTGGGGTAGAAATCCCAGTTCCGCGGAGGATCGAGCTCAGGAGGTATGAAAGGCTGATCCCAGTCTATCTCGCTAGGAGGATAAGGATGTCGAGGCCAGTTAAATCCCCTATCCGGTACGGGAGAAGTAGGAGGTGACTCGGATCGTGCAGGTCTCTTGCCTAAATTTCTGGACGTCGATGCCATGCAGCGAAGTACGTGTTGCGTATGCCAATGAGTATACAGTAAGGAGAGTAAGCGATAAGTAACTAACAACTGTGCGGTTATAGTCTAGTGTGTGTATGCAACCTAGTTCCCTATAACCAATGGCTCTGATACCAATCTGTCACACCCTCAAAATCCGCGAGCGGGGTTTTACCGCGAGGCGCGTGACATACTAGGATCTCAGTCATTAGTTACCAAGAACGACTCTATATGATAAATAAACAAAACCAGAGTTAACGTTTAAAATACTGCGGAAGCGTTTTTAAAACTAGAAAACCCAAAACAAGTAGTAGATAAAGAGAATGCGCAAAACATACGCGCCCCAAACACAAATGTTTAATAGGAAAAATAAACCCAAATGGGTAAACAAACAATGTAGACAACTCAACGATGCTGGTGTGCGTGCTCCTAGGCAACTGGCAACCTTAACCTGAGAATAGCATACTAAACAAGTCAACACATGGTTGGTGAGTTCAAGAGTTTGCGTTAAAATATAAACAAATCAACAGTTTCCAGAGCATAAGTAGTGTATTGCAATAGATAGCTAGTCTATTAACATAAAAATATTAATCATAGTGATTTCGCGATCGAAGCTGACTGTGTTACGTTTGTTGCCTCCCGTCACGACTTACCGTGTCGTGACGAATATGTGTTAGGACAAAATTGCACCCGTTTGACCTCGAGTCACACAGGTGGGGCTCGTCAGACCCAGTAGTACTACCCAAAATTTCCCCGCTATTCCATATTAACAATCCGAAAGTGTGAGGACTTTCCATGGTAAACAGCACTATATCAATATTATACACACTCATATATAAAAGCGTTTGTGATCAACAGTATGCTATCTCCCCCAAAAGAGATTATGTAAAACAAGTGGGGCAAGAACTCACCTGATGCGCTCAAGAATTAACCTAGAGCTTAACTTGAAAGAAAGAGGGAAAGACAACCTTCAAAGGTCACCTAGAACACAAGAGTACATAAGTACGTGTGCACAGAATCAACATGAAACCCTAAGTGTTCTACAAACCAAAGAACTCAAGGTTTTAGAAAGACAAGACACATTTGACCCAGTTGACCCGTTTGACCCGTTGGTGACATTATAGGTGATAACTCGTTAATACTAACACAACAGCATATCATACATGTTCACATACAACTTGATTACATATAGCACTTCATTAACCACATGTACTACCTAGATCATCATACAACTAGATATCACACAAGTCATGCGAATCACAACAGGCCAAAACAGGTAACAAACCAAACCACCATTCATATAACCTAAACAACACATTTAATCACCTTAGAAACCATCCATGAACACACTAGCATGATCCTAATATCCCAAACATGCTCAAATCATCCAATTCAAGGATTTGCATAAATAAAGTTTCCCTTTTAGGAAGGTTCATCCCAAATTCATCAAACTCACACTACATTCATGAATTCATCAATTATATACCAATTCAAGTCCATGACAACATTTAAACATGATCAACAACACCTAATCATCATGATTCATCAACTTTCATACCCAAAAGTTACTATCTTTAGTAAGGTATGAACTACAACATGCATTCTTGAATTCCTAACATTCATATCAACCATCTAGCATCTAAACATCATTACAAACACATCCATAACATTCATACATCAACCAATCATCAATTCATGCAAAATAAAGTTACTATTATTAGTAACCTATGAACAATGTATCAAAATCATAGCTTTCTTGCATAATCGACGTTAACTAGCATATATACAATCCAACTAACATAATAACACTAACCAACATCAACAAATCGATCCCCAATTGCAAGTTTCGAATTAGGGTTTCGGCCCTAATGTAATTTCCATAAAAACTTGTAAAAATCCAACCTTTATTGCATACTTGACGTTAATTAACATATAATCTACCCAACAAACGCATTAACAACAACAAACAAGCATCAATCGACCATCAATTGCAGAATTCGCATGGAACTTTCGGCCAATCATGAACAATCATCAAATCATACAAAAATCTAACCTTTAGATGTGTAATAGTTTGCAATTGAAGGTTCTAACTTGTGGTATGCCTTAAAATCGATCCAAATTCGAATGTGAATGCTTTTTCTTGGCTGAATTCGCGATGGTGAGGGTGAGGGGATGCAAGTCGCGGCCGAATGGGTTAGGGGATTAGGGTTTGTTTTTGATTTTGTAACTTAATTAATCATATTTACCCTTTTAACCCTTATAATTTGTATTTTATAAAGATTAGGCTTTTTGAATAGTTTTTAAATAGTTTTTAACTACTAAACACAATTATTATTAATCACTAATAACAATCATGCATAATTCCCATTTATCACAAAACACACGAAATAAATATGCACGTTTTCACGTTACGCGATAAAATTACAGTTAACATTTAAATCACATAAGCATAACTTAATAATCATATTGTTAACTTAATTATCATCAATTTTACATTACTGATTATTGTTAAGTCACCAACGTTCAACGACAACTAGTGTGTGCTCCCGACACGTGTATGCAAAACTTAACGGAACAAACGGAGTTTGGTAACGGAAAATTACCGGATGTCACAATATGTATATATATACATATATATATACATATACATATATATATGTATATATACATACACATATACGTATATATATACATATATATATATATACATATACATATATATATGTATATATATACATACACATATATGTATATATATACATACACATATATCTATATGTATATATATATACATATACATATACATATATATATGTATATATATATGTATATGTATATATATATGTATATGTATATACATATATATATACATATATATATATATATATGTATATGTATATATATTATTCAACAAAACAAAACCCTAAAGCATTTATCCCCACTTACCCAGTACCCACTTACCCAGTACCCACCACAGCCGCTACCCCACATCGGATGATCGGAACATCCCAAACTCCCAACCCTAAGTTCGGTTCCTTCCCCCCAGCCGCTACCCAACCCAACCTCCCTCGCGACCAGTCGACCACCATCTAGACCACCATCCTCGCGAGTCGTGACAACCATCGAGACCACCAGCCACCAGCCTTCATCACGACCGCCGTTGAGACCAGCCTTCATCAAGACCACCAGGCACCATCCTTCATCGCGACCACCATCGAGATCACCAGCCAACATCGATAGTTCAAGACCACCAGTCTTCATCGAGAGTCGAGACCACCAGCCTTCATCGAGAGTTCAAGACCACCAGCCTTTATGTTTTTAAATATGTGATATTACAAGTGTTCCTAACTAGGTTTCTAAACAAGTTATTTCGTGTAACCTGTTTCTTAACAGGTTCGTGTTCGTGTTTTAAAAAAATGACATGATAAGTTTTCGTGTCGTGTTTGTGTCTGACATGACAGATCATCGTGTCCTATCGTGTCATGTCTTATCGTGTCGTGTCTGACCTGTTATGCCAGCCCTAGTTTATTTCTCATTGTTTGCTTGTCCATCTTTTGATGATATTTAACCTAATTTTAGAAATATTATGAACTTAAAACAATTAACCAAGTTTTTATAAAAAAATAACAAAACTAATTTAGTTTGATCATGTGTCATGGATTAAAATATAAACTTCAAATTCACAAAGGAAAATAATATAAAAACAAAGAGTAAATTATATATTTTGAAAAGTTTAGCGTGAAGAGAGTAAACAATGAAAGACATATCAAGTGATGAAACTCATAATTACAAAAGCAAAGAGTTAATTACATAAAAGATAACTATGCTTAGGCTTGTTTACACTTTCGGTTATCAGGTTTGAAAAATTCCAAGGTCGGTTCAAATGTTTGTCAAAACGTAACACAAAATGTCCCTGTGGCCGTTATCTTTTTCCGTTAAGTCTTAGTAAAATGATTAAAATACCACTGATTATTTAAAAATAAATATTTATGAAAGATAAAACCCACAACTTCATTCTCAACTTGAAAACTCTAACCACTATCAAACCACCACCACCACCACCACCATCCTACCAGACCACCACCTCAGCTCAACTCTTTATTTCCCTCACCATCACAAGACCCTCTCCTCCCCTCCCTTCATCCTCATCTTCAACCCACCGCTGTAGTCTACCAAAGTAACCCACCATCATCATTTCTTACTCACCGGAGCACCACAAAAAGCATCACATGGTAGATCTGTGATAACAAAAGTATCACCCGTCACCACCATTGCAACACTTACCTTGATTGGATTCGAGATGGTGACTCGTGGTGTTGGAGGTGGTGGTTGCAGACCGGTGATGGCGGGGATGGTGGTGGAGTTTTGATGGTATTGGAGATGGTGGTTGCAAACCTATGGTGGTGGGGATGGTCACCAGAGTTGTTGTGGTTGTTCGTTGAAGTTGAACTTGAGGAAGAAGAAGAAGAAGAATTTTAGGGTGGGGTGGGTAGGGGTTGGGGTTAGGGTGTGTAGGGGTTGGGGTTTGAGTTTTAAAAAAATTTTATATTTTCACAAAAGGGTATTTTAGTCATTTTCAAAAAAATTAACAAAAAAAGTTAACTGTCATCCATGTCATGGACATTTTGTGTTACGTTTTGACTAACATTTGAACCGACTTTGTAATTTTCCAAACATAAGGACCGAAAGTGAAAACACACCTAAACACAACAGTCTTTCATGTAATTAACTCAAAAGCAAATAAACTATTGGTATAATTTACTGTTAAACAAAACGAAACGCTCACAGTTGATAGTCTAAGTTTTCTATTAATTACTTGACAAGTTTGATTTATTAACGTTAAATGGTTTGGAACCTAAATTACGTTGTTTGGTTCGTAGAACTAATTGTTGTTTGGAGTACGTCTAATTCAAATGATAACATGTTTAAAAGGACAAGGTTCTAACAAAATGTCAATAAGTGTTTTTTTTTAGAAATTGTTATTATATACTTTATTTGAGGTTCTTTCATGGTGTATTTTAACGTTGGTTGATGTTATAAATACCGTCCACCTAAATCTATTTTTACTAGTTATACATTCTCTTTTAACTTTGTGAAATAATCATATTATATATATATATATATATATATATATATATATATATATATATATATATATATGTATATGTATATATATATATATGTATATGTATATATATATATGTATATGTATATATATATATATATATATGTATATGTATATATATATGTATATATATATGTATATGTATATGTATATGTATATGTATATATATATATATATATATATGTATATGTATATGTATATGTATATGTATATGTATATGTATATGTATATGTATATGTATATGTATATGTATATGTATATATATATGTATATGTATGTATATATATATATATATGTATATGTATATATATATATATATGTATATGTATGTATATATATATATATATATATATATATATGTATATATATATATGTATA
>CM046432.1:5912132-5969632 GCA_025506505.1 Flaveria sonorensis | reverse complement strand
TTAGTACTAGATTCACTGGAGCGAACCTGACAATCTAGTTAAACAATATTACTCATTAGCTCCTCATATATAACTCGACATAATATTATTTATTAGAAGTTTTTATATTTTTCTTTTATATTCTTTTACAAAAACATAAATCATCTGAGTAGTATATTAAAACGTGTACTTAAGGTATAAATAGTTGTAAGTTAATAACAAAGAAATTTATGCATCATGTAATAGCAATTGTACATTAGACTTATAATCAAACAAAAGATGTGTATTACCAACTTCAAAAACATGTTTTCTAAGATCTTGATGGTATCCTCTACCACTATCTTCTTTTTTATTATCAGTTTTATACCTTAATTAATATGTACGAAGTTTTATACCGGCAACAAAATGCGTTTGGTCAGCAGGGTTTTATAGTATTGGGCCTTCGGGTAGCGGGTTTACCCCATATTAATGGTTGATGAGCTTGGGCTATCCAGCGCTGTTTGTGCTTGTGAGCGTATGCGGTGCCTTTTTACCATTGAGGTACCCCGGGTAGCTGGGCTTTATTAGTATCAAAAGCAAAAAAAGATAAACGCGTGTTGATTCTCTAATCAAGCTTTCTTGTGGTTAGAACTTTATAGCTTCATTATTACACATATTAGAACTCATGACATATGAGAAATTACATATGTGCATAAATGCATATTTTCGTAAATGCATATATGCACAAATGCATGTCTTTAAATGCATATATGCATTATTGAAAATATATGTTACTGCAATTTATGTGTTATTATATACATCTATTAATGTACTACTTGCATTACTTCAAATATGGATTACCATGTAAAGCATTACTAGATTTGTATATCCGTGCAAATAAGAAGCAGCGAACCCAAGAATTTTTTCTTTCGGGGTCGGTTTTTTCCGGTTCTCGAGTGTAAGTGTCGGAATTTTCGGTTCAGGATGGGTCACATATATGAAATACAATGAAATTATAAGATAAGTAACAATAATAAGATTTCATATTATTATTTGTTAATTTTTTTTCTATCAGCTTTCCATCCATAATAAGATTTATACATAAATCAACACACTAAAATAATATGCACACAACATTGTTAACTTAGTTTTACAAAAATGTTAATCAACTTGGGTGATAAAAGTTCAATATTTGATGAATTATAAGGAATAACAATAATACTCACCGGTCTGATTAAAAGAAATTAAATCAAAACAACACAAGACAAAGATAATATAATAAATAACATTAAAAGAACAGTATGAAATTGACAACAATGAAGGTCAAACACAAGATTTTCTAATTTAATTTTCATTTTAAGTTTGAAGCATTTTGAGTTATTTGAAAGTTAATTCATCACCTCCATTAAAACCACACAGTGCTTTCATTGCTATAAAAATTATATTATTAATGCTTCACGCTGAACAGTAATGAAAAAAAATTCCCAAGTAACATTAGCATGATAAAAAAATCAAATTGATTCTACGTAATTAAGAATTTCCAAGTAAGTGTGGGAGAACAAATCGTCTAAAACATTGAAACCGGTTGTAGGCGGTTATTTGTCATCCAACAATTAACCCATTGACAAAAAGTCTATTTATAAAAATACCATAATACCCTTCTTGCATTTTAGAAAATACAAAATAGTAGAAATAAATGAATGACTGAAAATTATTCTTTTAGTTCTTTAAGTTTTTTTGATTTTCAATTGAATGTCCCTCTATTTACCATATAAACCCATGTTAAATAAAAATCTTTAAGTTTTATTTATTTTTTTTGTGTTTTAGTGGTTATTTATTTTTATGTTAGTTTTTATTTGTAGTAGTAAAAAATATATACAGTAAAAGAGTATAAAATAGACAAGCCAATTTGTAAGTTACTCAAGATTGATTATCAAAAAGCTTAAGTTGAGCTTATATCTAAAATTTTTAATGAAAATATATTTTTTTAATTACTTCAACATATTTTGGAAAAATGATTATTGAAAGTTTTAGAGATAGTGTTTTTTCTAAAGAAAAAAAATCTTATTTTGGAATAAAAAAGTTTATAAGTTAATTTCTAAAATACTTTTGTAGTTTTTTTTATAGAAAATATATATTTTAGATTTCAAAAATGTTATATTAAACTTTGAATAAATTATCATTTTCTTTCCTATGAATTGCTTATATTTGTTATTTTCATTCAAAAAATATTATATTTTTTTTTGCATTTGGCTCCCCAATGTTTTAAAAGTTTGTTTTTCTCATCCAAAAAATTAATTCTATTAATTTGAAATGTTAAATAATTTATTATTAATTGGGGTAATTATTTAATTTTACATATAAAGACAAAATCCTAATTTATGTTAACGTATTGTTGTTATAGTTACATTCATGTGTTATCATTCTATTAACGAAACCTTCATCGGACATTTCATCTTTCAATCTTCAAATCTTTCATCTTGACTGAAGCACGAGATTGTCGGCTTAATCGATACGACAGGAGGATGGACCTTTTTTTTGTGGCGGTCGGGAATCCATTGCAAAGAGGTTATGTAATAGAGACCATCGTCTCTAGTTGTCATCTCCCTTGATTAAGTTCGATTATGGTTATGTGATTGAGGAAATTTGTTTTGTAGTTTAAAGGGTAACTTAGTCAATTTACATGTTTAACAATTTAAAATGAAGAAGTGAATATTTTTAGATGACAATGTCATCTTTTAAAATCTTGAGGAGCCAGATGCCAAAACAAAGAAACTTTTTTTAAATACAAATGATAAATGTGACCAAACCATATATAGGAAGGAAAACGACAATTCACTCTAAAGTTTTTATAGAGTTTTTTTGTTATATTAAATATGCTTTTATATCGTAATATAAAATTTTGTTGAACCCTCTTTTTGTAAGTAAAAAAGGAAAAACTTTTTTGTTAAATCTAAAGATATTTTCTAGAATACAATATGTATAGCCTAACCCTTTTACATACATATGTGTGTTGTAGATGAGACTAGGGCATCTCCATCTTAAAAAATGAAACCGTCAAAGCTTAAATCTACATTTTATAGGACTTATCCTTTAGTCCGACAAAATATTTTTCAATTGTGTTGTCGTGTTCCTTAACTATGGCATCTTATGATGTGGTTCTCGAATGCTAACTCATATCATGGTATGTTATTTTAAAGTAAATTATATATTATGTCTTTTAGGTATGTTGCAACTCCTAGGTTGTGTCTTTTTGCTTCACACTAAGTGTCCTTTCTTTAAGCTTTTGAACAAGTTTAGTTCATTTCACTAACCCCATCCAAATCGCACGTTAAATCTAGTCATGCGCCTCACATGATCAAGATTATATGCATCTTTTTACCCTTCTTTTTTTGGCTAGACTCTTACCCATTGCTCCCTAACCCTATTTTTGTTGATGAAGAAAACAATAGCAACTCAATTTTGCAAGCGTAAACATCTAGATCAAGCTGAAATCGTTAAATTTTGTGTAATATTTCAAGATCATTATTTTTAAGTTTTTAAATACTTGATCTTTAACTATATAGTTGCCGTCAATCTTCTAATATTTTAATTATTTTCAAAACACAATGGATTATCCTCCTCTTTTTCGATGTGTCACATCATGACGATATATTCACAAGACTACATGTATGTGGAAGGAAAGGTACATTAATTGATTTTCTTGATGTTAAAAGGTTTCTTGTTCATGAGTTGGATTGTGGTATGACGAAGTTAGGTTATTAAATGAAAAGAGTAAATATATTGCCACTATCTAGTTCCAAATCATGATATAGATTTTAGTCTTCAAGCTTTAGGTTGTAACTTAAATGTAATTAGCTTTATATAATATACAACTGATCATAAGCTCATTAATGTATATACAATAACTTCAATGTAACAAATAGGCATAAATATTAGTGCTCCTCTTCCAAATGGAGGATTGAAGAAATCAGTGATGATATAGAGAACAACAATGTATTAACAAGAAAATTTTAGTTAGGTTAATGTTGGGCGGACATGAAAATTTTAGTTAGGTTAATGTTGGGTGGACAATGATGATGTTGGGTAACAAGTAGTTTTCATTTGTGTAGAGAGACCAACAAATAAAGTTGATGATGTAGGAGACATGTGATTCTTTCTTCGGGCTTGATAATATGTATGAGGCTGCTTGAAATAACAATGAAGATGAGATCGGGGGTGAGAATGCAAACAATGAAGACGAGATCTTGGGTGCGAATGAAAACATTTAAGGATGAGATATTATGATAGAATGAAAGCATTAAAGATGAGATCTTAGGTGAGAATGTTAGTGAAGAAAATGACAGTGATTTATAAGGTGCTGATTACTGTATTGATGGTGTTGAGGTTAAAATAAGAGATTTCAAGTTGAACATTGATCATGATGTTGAGAACACTAACCAATAATCCAATGCACATGTAGAGGATATAGAACAAGAGGTGTTAGATAATGAAAGCTTGTAAAGGATGTCTGATTTTGATGTGAATGAGTGTAGTGTTAGAAAAAATGTACTATGGTATCTAAGGAATGCAAATGAAGATAATAACACTTTCTACATTGGTCATGTTTTTTTGTAAGAAAATAGGAGTTAAAGGATCTACTTAAATCTCATGCTATGAAAAAAGAAGTTATAAGGAGTATGAAAGATGAGCATACCAACGTTAGGGCGTGTGTTAGGGTAATATAACAAATTTTGAAGTTGATGAAAGTAGTACATGTCCAAACTTAAACTTAGAATAAAGGAAACTAAGTGAACCAGGGTGGTAAAGACAATGGACTTAAAATGAAACAATTTTTAGGCAGGTTCTAGTAGTAGGAGTAAAGATAAAGGAATGGACAAAATGTAAGCAGGAGAGGCAAAAAAGAGAACCTTAAAACATATCAATGCCCTTGGGTTTTCTTATTAACCTATATATGAAAAAACAAGTTTGAGGAATGCAATACCAGTGTCGGTTGCAATGGCTTGGCGGCCATTTACGGGACACAGCTACAAGCAAATGGTGGTTCTGAGCCCGATTCTGGTTATTTCATAACCGCTGAAATTGACTTCTTGTATAAACATGGGTGATGGGCGATGACGATAAACGAATGGCCTTTGACATTGTTGTTTTGGTGTCGTAAACGGTTAGTTTGCAGCCACAATAAACTTGTATTTCCGAGCCTTTTATCGAGTTATCTAAGTGTCGATTCAACCCCGCAGGGAAGCGCGGGGGGGGGGGGGGGGGGGGGGGCAACTGGTTGTCTAAAAAATAAAAAATCTGATACATGAATAGGAAAGCATTAGTTAATGACCACAAATGTATTCAAGTCAGATCTATGACATTAAATTTCCTATATTGTAAATTAACAACTCATGGAATAGACTGAAAAGAAACTAAATATTCAAGTGAAGGCAATTCAAGAAAAATTCCAAAGCAAGTATGAAGTTGAGGTTTCGAGGATGAAAACTTTAGGGCCAGGATGAAAGCATTAATACAACTTCATGGAGATTACAACTCATAATATGGTATTCTAAGAAATTATGTTGCTGACTTATCAAACACTAACCATGGTATAACAATTAGCCTCATGTTAAATGATCTACAGTTCTAACTTTTGACACCAGAAGATCCAAGAAGATATATGTGTGCTTGGGTTCTTTAAAACAAATATTTAAGGAAATTAGGAGAGAATTGTTAGGTCTTGATGGGGCTTTCATAAAGGGTCCTTACCCTAGTTAAATTATTATTGTTGTTAGCATTGGCCCTAACAACGATATCTACCCTCTATCCCATGCAATTTTAGAAGCTGAGAATGTAAGTTTATGAACTTTGTTTTACAATGTCTTCCTAATGGTCTTTATTTGGCTACTAATTTAAACTTGACATTCGTAAGTGATATCTAAAAGGCCAAATCCTTTTTATTTATTTGTGTTTATATTATAAGTATGATATTAAACTTTATGAAACATATGGATACTTCCTACACTGGAAAATGTTTTCCCATGTGCTAAATATAGGTATTGTGACATGTGCGAATGGCACATATATTTATATAAAGAGTTTTTACACAAATTCAGTTTTAAAGGTTTTCACTAATACCTTAAAGTACAATAAAAGGAAAATGTACTTATCATGGGTAATATAGTAATGTTAAGAACTGAGTATCAATCCGTGGACATACGCAGGGGTCTACTCAGCAATCCTAAATTTTTAATTTTTCAAAATGATAATTTATATAAATAAAAGATAAGTAAACATAGAGATTTTTGCTGATTCTTTCAGTGAAGCAAGGTAATTATCCTAATTTAAATTCCACTTTAGTAACTATGTTGAATTACGTGTTGTGGTTAACGATATTGATTATTGTAATTATGTTAATGTTTATAAACGAGAGCCAGTGTGGAATTACCGTAAATCAGCTCCGTAGTGACAAGTAAAGCTGCAATGAGTAACTAACAAGACAAGCACCAAGCCCCTAGTAAAGTAGGTAATAATTGTGCATCCTTTTAATTTATGATTTCTAAAAATATAACTTAATTTTAAAGAGAGAGTTGATCAAATTTCTTTTTAACATACCATTAATTCTAGAAAACTATAACAATTACAGTAGCTTTCTTAAACAAAGTAAAAAAAAGAAACCATAAATGATTAGAAAATTAAGGTGATATGATTTTTTTAATAACCATTTCTAGTTCGTTAGCCAAAAGTTAATATGAAGACCGGTTTCACAAATAAAAGTTATTTCGTACGTTTTTCAACATCGTATGACACTCGCAGATCGGTTTCATGAATAAAAATTAGTTCATACATTTATTATGAAGACCGGCTCGTACATCCGTTAGTTATCAGGGCACGGCCTTGTGCTGATAGGGTACGCCCCCATTCCTCCCGGGTAATGGCTCGTGTCTCTCGACGGGGAATGGTATTTTGTCCTCTCTGACTGACAAACACGGGGGTATGTCAAATTTAACATAGGCTCGTGTTTAAGACTAGGCATGAGGGCGTGCCTCATGGTGCACAACCCATGCTTGGCTTTTGTAGCTCAGTTTTCTTCAATTTCCTTCGTATTTAAGCTCATTTGGTCGATCTTTCTCTTTTTCAAGCTTGAAAACATAATTAAAAGATTTAGGTACCAAGCCATCACTTCTAGCAAGAGTTTTCAAAATATTTGATGTGCAATTAATATTTCATATGTGTAATTGGAGTACATCATACATCCTTACACTTAAACTTTACTTGTACTCAAGCAAAATCACTCAAAAAAGCAACACCACTAATAACCAAACAAATCAAAAGATAAATGTCTTTTGTGAATTAAACAAGCAAAATTTAGTCTACCCAAATATAAACAATTAAGCACATGTGAAATGATATCCTTTTAAGCAATAGATTGTTTTCTAAATTTTTTTAACATGTAAAAATTTACACCTCTCACAAAGTGCACTGGCACTCAGCTATATATATAGAATCATACATAAGATGTAGTATGACTAAAATGCTCAATTGTCTAGTATGAATACGTGTGAAATAGTACGATTGGTAAGGGATTATATCTCCATCTATTTAGGTATTTACTTACATAAATCATTAGTTCTTTAATGGATTGTAATTTGGCTCCTGTTCGAAGTATGGATTATTTTTGAAAAAGGTGGCTAAATGCTAAAGACAACAGTCTTGGCTTATTTGATTGACATAAAGTAAGAGGATAGCAATAAAAGGGTTCTCTATACAATATTCTAAGCTAGCTGAGATACACTAACTCGATGATTTGTTTATGGTCTGATTGTCAAGACTGTGTTGAAACTTAAAACCTTTACCTCCTCCTTTACCCGAAGATTCACATAACCATCCTATTTAAAGTTTATTTGGCTTGAAGCCTAATAGCACCAATCAGATAAGTTTTGTATACTCGTATTATGACACATATCGGATAAGTTTCATATTGTTGAAGGTTTTTTGGTTTAGTGACTTAATGATATAAGTGATGAAAAATGAAAATGTTTAGGCTCGATGGGACTAACTAATGGTAATGTTGAGACTAAAATTTTGGTTTTTCCTAACGCCTAAATTGTTTTTATGCAAGAAATACTTATAAGTCTTGAAATGTATACTTAAAACAAGTTCTAATTCGCATACAACGTAAGGCACTCTTAATATATACATAACAGTGAAAACAAAAAATATAAATGCAAAGCTGTTTTAAGGCTAAAAAATATGCTCACACAAACGGGTGAAATTGAGTATAAGTGTTTTATTTTACATGTTTGAATATTTTCGCCAATGCATTTTGCTTTAAAGATATCACAAAAATCATTGTTAAAGTTATATAGGCTTTGTCTTATTTGCTTATTTGTTTCTTGAAAATGTATATTTATATTTTATTTTATCAAAATTGTTAAGGTTTTTGGTGTTTTTGTCATAAAAATAAAAATTAGGGTGATTATTGCAAAAATTTAAACTTGAACCAATTATAAGCAAAGTAACAAATATGTGTATATCCTTCCCCATACTTTATTATGCTAAATGTGATTATTAATAACGATTAAGTAGAGAAAAGGTAAGCAAAAATTCCTCTGAAAGTTGATGAGTTGAACACCTGTTTTCTTTACCTACAACCACCTTAAATGCTTAACAAAAGAAAACATCAAGATTAATTTGAAATATCACCATATTATTTATATCATAGAAAATTAAAGTCCTAAACACACTTGACAAAATAAAAATAACACAGATGTCATTATTTGGTTACGGGTTCCTAGCAAGACCTTTCCACACACTTAGTTTTCGTTAGGGTGGAGGTGTAGTTCCTTCGTGAAGATCTTTGTTGGTCCATCAATATAGGGCTTTAAACGATGATCATTGACTTTTAAACTTAGTCCCTCATTGTTTTCAATATGGATGGAACCATGTGGATACACTTTTTTAATCATGTAATGTCCAGACCATCAGGATTTCAACAAACATATATAGTAAGAGTTGTATAATAAGACATGTCCTTCCACATGGAATTTTTTCTTGCCCTTCAGGCAAAAATCATCAATTTGCTTTGTCTTATCTTTTTTAAGTTCTTGAGTTATCATATGCTTATACTCTAAGTTCCTTGAGTTTGTGCATTTACATAAACCTATTATGACTTGCAGCGTATAGATCAAGGTTTGCTACCTTGAGTGCCTAATAGGATTTATGCCTAGGTTACACAGGCAGATGACATGATTTCCCATACACTAATCTGAACAGTGTAATGCATATGGGAGGTTTATAGTTTGTTTGAAAGGCTCACAATGCGTCATTTAATTTGGTAGACCAATTCTTGCGGTTTGACCTATGGTTTTCTCGAGGATTCATTTGATGCCTCTGTTAGTGACTCAACTTGCCCATTTGATTGGAAATGATATGCTTTTTCAAAGAGATGGGAATGCTATAATGATCCATTACTCTTTCATGTTGGGCATTACAGAAATGCTTTTCGCGATCACTAATTAGAGCTTTCAAAGCATGGAAATGAGAAAATGGTTTCTTCAGGAATTTGACGACGTTTCTTGCATTATGGTAGGTAAGGCTTGAGCTTTAGCCCATTTTGATACATAATGGACTGCTAGCAAGATGTATCGATTGCTAAAAGATAACTGGAATGGCCCCATGAAATCAGTTCTCCATATGTCAAATACCTCATATTCTAAAGTGCCTATCTCGTGTTGAAATATTAGTTTCTCTTTAATAGGCATTAGAGGTACGTACCATGTTGTGAGCATCTTTAAAGATTGTGGGCCAATAGAATCTTGAGTCAAATATCTTCTTGGCCATCGGACTTGCTCCATGGTATCCCCTTATGGGTCCTTCGTGATATTTCCATAGAATCTAGTGAGCTTCATTCTATACACACATCTACAAATGTGTTCTTCTGCACCTACTCTAAGCAAGTACAGACTTCCCAATTATGGTGATTGATATCGACAAAGAATTTCTTCTTTTACTAATATGTCATACCCTTTAAGAGAATCTTGCTTGCTAAGTAACTTGCAAAGTCAGCAAACTAGGGATGTTCTTTGATTGTGAATTGAATATGCATAAGGAATTCATGAGGAAAGTTGTCGTTTATTTTAACTTCCTTAGATTGTGAAAGTTTTGAACATTCAAGACACAAGAGATGATTAGCTACTAGATTCTCTGTTCCTTTCTTATCACGGATTTTGATGTCCAACACTTGTAGTAGAATATCCAACGTATCAATCTTAGTTTTGCATCTTGCTTGTTGAACAAGTATCAAAAGATTACATGATAGGTGTACAAATTTGTTTTAGAAAGGACAAGATATGAGCGGAACTTATCAAATGCAAAAACTATCGCAAGAAGTTCATTTTGTTTGTTTTTTAGTTTTCTTGTGCATCATTTAGGGTTTTGCTTGCATAGTAAATTCGATGAAAATGCTTGTCCTTCCGTTGGCCAAGCACATCTCCTATCGTGAATCATTTGCATCGCACATTAGCTCAAATGGTAATTTCTAGGCAGGGGCGACCATGATTGGAGCGATTACTAGTTTCTCTTTCAGCAAATTGAATGCACTCATGCATTCCTCAGAGAATACAAATTTCACATGTTTCTGGTGTGGAATAATTAGTCGTGCGATGGTAGAGAAATCTTTGATGAATCTTTAATAGAATCTGGCATGACCAAGGAAGCTTGTGATCGCCTTTCATAGAAATGGAAGGTGAAAGTTTGAAGATAGTGTCAACTTTGGCCTGATCAACCTAAAATCCTGCTTGAGAGATTTTATGTCCTAAAACTATTCCATCTATCAACATGAAATGGAATTTCTCCCAATTCAAGACAAGATTAGAATCTTCGCATCTAATAAACATCTTTTTCAAGTTTTCTAGATGTTGTTTACAGAAATTTTCAAATATGAAAATCTAATCCATGAAAATTCCATGGAATGTTCGATCATGTCCTGAAATATTGCTACCATGCATCTTTGACTTATAACAGGAGCATTACAAAATCCAAAGGGCATTCGCCGATATGCAAATGTGCCATATGGACATGTGAATATTGTTTTCTCATGGTCTTAAAGAGCAATTAGAATTTAAAAATAACAAAAGGAATAAAATATTTTCTCTAATAATCTTTCAAGCATTTGATCAATGAATAGCAAAAGGAAATGTTCATTCTTTGTGATATCATTGACTTTATGATAATGGATGCAAACTCTCAATCTCATACCAGTACGAGTACGAATTAGCTTGTTCCTTTCGTTGGTTACGACAATGATTCTTTTTTCTTTGTAAATACTTGTACGAGACTCACCCAAGGTGAATCAGAGATAAGGTAAATCAGGCTTACGTCAAGTAACTAGGTTACCTCTTCCTTAAGGACCTCTTGCATACTCGGATTTAGACATCTTTGAAATTGAATGATGGATTTGAATTTTTCTTCCATCAGAATCTTATAAGTGCAAAAGGATGGGTTGAGAACATTGAGGACATTAAGCATCATTTTTTTTCTTATTATTTGATAAAGTGAACGAGATAATGTAACACCCCGAATTTTATAAAAAAGGGGGAAAAGAAAAAGAAAATTATCTAGAAAGAAAAGAATATGGACACAAGTAGAAGGGGGCAAAGTGTAAAAAAACAAAAATCCATTAATTTAATATAAATGGGAGTATGGCCGCCCACTTAAAGCAAACCTGCTTTTTGGCTCTCGGTCGAAGAAGAAGAAGAAGAAGCAGAAGAAGAAGAAATCTTAAGTTTAGAGAAAGAAGAAGAGGATCTACAAAAAGGTAAGTTTCTTGAGTACATGTTCGGTTTTAACCGAATTCACAAGCTTTGACCGAAGATCTTGATGTTTTAGTGCTTGTGTTCGGGAATTTGGAGTTGAATTTGCTGGTGGAAGTGTCTAGTTTGAAGATTTGCTTCAAGGTGAGTTCTTGTACCCCTCTTTTACTGATTTTCAAAGTTTTGGGGCTGTTATGCATGCCAAGTAACATTTTTAAATGTAACCGTGGGTTTTCTGCTTCTTTGTTCGACTGTGATCTGTTGTGGTTAGTTTTAGAGGCTGTTTTTGGGTTAGAGATGATGTTTAGTGTGTTTAAGTGCCTTTAGTATGATAGATCTATGTTGGGAGGTGTTAGAATGGTATTCGGGTGTTGGCTGTAGTATAGAGAACATTTCAGAAGTTCCCATGCGCCCAACTTATCTCATGCGCCTAACTGTCCTCATGCACCCAAATAGTGGACATGCGCCTGATCAGTAGTTCATGCGCCCAGAATAAGGGTTGATTCACCTAAGTGTCCTCATGCACCCAAGGTCACGCGCCCAAATAGTAGTCATGCGCCCAGAAGGTTGTCCAGGCGGCTAAGTGTTGGCCATACGCCTGAATAGTGCCCATGCGCCCAAAGTTGCCCATGCGCCTAAGTGTTGATGTGCCTAAGCAGGGCTCATGCATCTGCATAGTGCTAATGCGCCCAGACTATTTTACTTAGAATTTTTATGCTCATGCGCCTGAAATGTTCCATGTGCCTCATTTTGGACTTAAGATTTTCTAAGGGGTTTTATCAGGTAGTTGGTTGAGATAGGTTCTGTTATGATGTGATGATGTTGATGATGTGTTTGTTGCTGTTGTATGTGTTATCTTTCTTCGTTCAACGGTTTTCAAAACGTATGTATTATGTTATGTAATACGTTATGTATCATGTTTTGACTTTACGTGGTATGATGTATGTATGAGGATACATAAAGTATTATATAATGAAGTGAAAGATAACGTTAATGAAATGTGGAACATAATAAACGAATGAAAGTCTTGCAAGCAGATGAATGGAGGTGCACAACCATTAGGTTGTTAGATCAACTGTGTGAGGTTTAGCTAACCCGAAGGATGCACACGGGGAGTCTATCCTTGAGATAGACTCGAAGGGAGTCTAATAATGACTCGAAGGGGGTCTAATCCTTGAGATTGACCCGAATGAGATCTTGTTGCTCGCCCCGGTACTGTGTCAGTCTTTGGACATGAGTCGGGGGTTTGTTTACAGGCCCCGGCACAGTATCAGCTTTCGAGCACTGATCGGGGGTGTTGCATACGAGATGGGGTCCTTGTCGCGTACTCCGGTACTGTGTCAGTCTTTGGACACGAGTCGGGGGTTTGTTTATAGGCCCAGACACAGTATCAGCTTTAGAGCATGAGTCGGGGGTATTGCATGAGACAGGATTTAGATGATGATAAGTATTGTAATGAACGAATGAATGAACGATGATGAAGATAATAAATAAATATTATCAATATGTACGTTTAATGTGTGATCGCGTACGAATGTGAAGGTTATGTTTTAATGAAAGTAAAGTATTTTATTTAAAAACTAGAACTCACTCAGCGTCGCTGACTTTTTGTATGCATAATAGTTGGCAGGTATTTTATTGATGCTGAGGAGTTGCAGGCATGGATGCATAAGCTACTGGGAGCGTTTTGAGGCTGGCATCCACATTTTGACATGTTATTGTATTTTGTTATGTAAATGAATGATGTAATGTAATGAAATGGCATGTTTTAATTATAAATAAAAGTTTTTGATTTCCGCTGCAAAAGTTATGTATGTTTTTTTAAATGTTTTATGCAATGACAATCCAGCTGTAAGCGTCCAGGGAACGGGGCCTTACTAGTTGGTATCAGAGCCAAAGTTTAAGAGAATTGGGTAAATATTTTCAAAAAAAAACCTAATCTTAAACTGAGAATGGGACCAAAGGAAAGGGATGCCAGTCCTAGTAGCTACGTGCCTGCAGGTAAAAGTTTTATGTAAAGGTTTTATGTAAGTTAATGTTAACCGGTATTATGTTCGCATGTTATGTGGCTTGTGTGCTTTTGTGTAGATACTGATGTAGTCAGGATAGGAAATGCTCGGGGGATGAAGAGTAAAGTAAGTGGCAAATCACAACTGGCCACTGTAATTAGGGACTTACTATACTTGACATCAACTGAGCTATTACCTTGATTGACCGTGTTGGTGTTTGAATCTTGTAGTGTTTAGATGGCTGGCGGTACGTCTTCTGAGGCTTCGCGAGGTGGACGTGGTGTTGGACCGCGTGTCACGAGGAGCAGGGTTAAGACTGCAGAGATGGCTCCTGAAGAGCCAGAGCTCCGACACCATGATGGTGAAGATGAGAGTGCCAATCTGAGAGCCTCAATGAAAGAGGTGGTGGTCGAGAAGGTTCATCAGGTCATGCAGACAATTCTGCCGTCTGTGGTGACTGAGGTTATCCAAGCTGTGAAGGAGGATGAGAAGAAGGAGAGTGAGAAGAGGAAGACCGCTAGACGAGGAGGCGAGGAAGGAGGTTCAAGGGGAAGGGAGCAGCCAGAGACTGATATGGTTGTTTCCAATGACGATGAGGAGGAGGAGGAAGCTGCGCGGGAAACTGCGAAGGGATGCAACTATGGAGCATTCCAAAGGTGTAGGCCACCGATGTTTGATGGAAATGGGAGTGCTGCGGCTGCATAACGTTGGGTGAGGGGGATGAGGCAGTACCTGACATTAGCAAGTGTCGCGAGGATCAGAAGGTGAAGTTCGCTACCCACTCGTTTGTGGACTCGGCCTTGTGCTGGTGGGACAACGTTTTCCAGGCCGAGGGTACCAGGGCAATCGGGAGAATGAGGTGGAAAGAGTTGAGGAGGTTGGTGATTGAGGAGTTTTGCCCTCATAGGGAGCTTGACAAAGTTGAGAGGGAGTTCCTGCAGCTAGAGGCGGGAACGATGACTCACCAGTAGTACACCATGAAGTTCAATGAGATGGCAAGGCTGGTGCCAGATTAGGTGACTCCTGTGTCATGAGGTACATTCAAGGTCTGCCGACAGATATCCGCAGACATCTGGTCACTGCCCGACCAAGAACGTTTAGGTCGGTGGTCGATTTTGCGGGGAGGTTATACGATGAGCGAGAGGCGGTGGCGATAACGAATGAAGAGGAGGAGTGGGACTATGTCAGAAGTGGGATTGGAAGACAGGATGTCGATGGTGGATTTGAGGCTGGTGGTAAGAAGGTGAGGATGGATGATCAAAGGATAGCAACAAGGAAGGAAGAAGCATGCAAGAAGTATGGTAGAGGCCATGAGGGGGAGTGCAAGTGGGGATTGAACGTCTGCTTTCAGTGTGGGAAGGACGACCACAAGGCAAGGGATTGTCGTGTGGTGAAATGTTACGATTGTGGCGAGACTAGACACATGAGCAGAGACTGCAAGAAGTCGAAGGCAGGAAGCTCCAGTATGAGGAAGGTGAGCAGAGGATGAAGGTTAGAGCATTTTCCCTGACTGAGAGGAGGCTAGAGCGGACTTTAACACGATGTAAGGTACGTCTTTAGTAATTTAAATTTGTGCATCTATGCTTTGATTGTGGTTCTAGTAGTAGTTTCATTTCTGCTGCCTTTTGTGGTAAGTTGTACGCTAGGAGTAGAATGATCGATGTGCCCTTTGATGTAGAAATTGCTACTGGTAAGTCCACTAGGATACTTGATGCCCTAGAGGATTGCGTGATAGAATTGAGAGAGCGCGTGTCTCCTGCTTGACTGTTCAGGACGAACTTAGGCGGATAGGCGTACACCTTCTGATGAATTGGCTAGCAGCCTATGAGGCAAGCACCGAGTGTTGTAAGAAGGTGGTTTGATCAACCGCGCCCGACAAAAGTTCTGTGCCGACCTACGGCAATGGAGTAATGATGAAGGCCTCATCGTGGAGAGGGGGATCATCCGATTCAGAGAAACAAGGAAAGCTAATACTGAGGTATAAAGGACCAATCTGAATTGTTGCTCAGGTAGGAGAAGTGGCATGTCGACTGGAGCCACCCGACGTATTAAGTGGAAGTCATTCGACGTTCCATGTATCTCGTCTGAGAAAGTGCTCAATCGATGAGGATATGATCGTGCCACTAGAGGATACTGAGATTAACGAAAGATTTAACTACGGGAAGCAACTGGTGGCCATTTCTGATAGAAGGGAAGGAAGGGCTAAGGAGAAGGGTGGTGTCACTTGTGCAAGTACGGTGGAGCCTAAAGGGACTAAGCCTACGTATGAGATCAAGGAAGAGATGAGACAACAATACCTGTAACTATTCGAGCAGCAACAGGTTTCGGGGACGAAACCTATTTAAGGGGGGTGGACTTGTAACACCCCGAATTTTATAAAAAAAAGGGAGAAAACAAAAAGAAAAGTATCTAGAAAGAAAAGAATATGGACACAAGTAGAAGGGGGCAAAGTGTAAAAAGTACAAAAATCCATTATTTTAATATAAATGGGTGTATGGCCTCCCACTTAAATCAAACCTGCTTTTTGGCTCTCGGCCGAAGAAGAAGAAGAAGAAGAAGAAGAAGAAGAAGAAGAAATCGTAAGCTTAGAGAAAGAAGAAGAGGATCTGCAAAAAGGTGAGTTTCTTGAGTACATGTTCGGTTTTAACCGAATTCACAAGCTTTGACCGAAGTTCTTGATGTTTTAGTGCTTGTGTTCGGGAATTTGGAGTTAAATTTGCTGGTGGAAGTGTCTAGTTAGAATATTTGCTTCAAGGTGAGTTCTTGTACCCCTCTTTTACTGATTTTCAAAGTGTTGGGGCTGTTATGCATGCCAAGTAACATTTTTTAAATGTAACCGTGGGTTTTCTGCTTCTTTGTTCGACTGTGATCTGTTGTGGTTAGTTTTAGAGGCTGCTTTTGGGTTAGAGTTGATGTTTAGTGTGTTTAAGTGCCTTTAGTATGATAGATCTGTGTTGGGAGGTGTTAGAATGGTATTCGGGTGTTGGCTGTAGTATAGAGAACATTTTAGAAGTTCCCATGCGCGCAACTTATCTCATGCGCCTAACTGTCCTCATGCGCCCAAGGTCATGCGCCCAAATAGTGGACATGCACCTGAACAGTAGTTCATGCACCCAGAATAAGGGTTGATGCGCCTAAGTGTCCTCATGCGCCCAAGGTCATGCGCCCAAATAGTAGTCATGCGCCTAGAAGGTTGTCCAGGAGGCTAAGTGTTGGCCATACGCCTGAATAGTGCCCATGCGCCCAGAGTTGCCCATGCGCCTAAGTGTTGATGTCCCTAATCAGGGCTTATGCGCCTGCATAGTGCTAATGTGCCCAGACTATTTTACTTAGAATTTTTATGCTCATGCGCCTAAAATGTTCCATGTGCCTTATTTTTGACTTAGGATTTTCTAAGGGGTTTTATGAGGTAGTTGGTTGAGATAGGTTCTGTTATGATGTGATGATGTTGATGATGTGTTTGTTGCTGTTGTATGTATTGTCTTTCTTCATTCAACGGTTTTCAAAACGTATGTATTATGTTATGTAATACGTTATGTATTATGTTATGACTTTACGTGGTATGATGTATGTATGAGCATACGTAAAGTATTATATAACGAAGTGAAAGATAATGTTAATGAAAAGTGGAACATAATAAACGAATGAAAGTCTTGCAAGCAGATGAATGGAGGTGCACAACCATTAGGTTGTTAGCTCAACTGTGTGCGGTTTAGCTAACCCGAAGGATGCACACGGGGAGTCTATCTTTGAGATAGACTCGAAGGGAGTCTAATAATGACTCGAAGGGGGTCTAATCCTTGAGATTAACCCGAATGAGATCTTGTTGCTCGCCCCGGTACTGTGTCAGTCTTTGGACATGAGTCGGGGGTTTGTTTACAGGCCCCGGTACAGTATCAGCTTTCGAGCACGAGTCGGGGGTGTTGCATATGAGATGGGGTCCTTGTCAGGTACTCCAATACTGTGTCAGTCTTTGGACACGAGTTGGGAGTTTGTTTACAGGCCCCGGTACAGTATCAACTTTAGAGCAAGAGTTAGGGGTATTGCATGAGACAGGATTCAGATAATGATAAGTATTGTAATGAACGAATGAATGAACGATGATGAAGATAATAAATAAATATTATCAATGTGTACGTATAATGTGTGATCGCGTACGAATGTGATGGTTATTTTTAACGAAAGTAAAGTATTTTATTTACAAAACTAGAACTCACTCAGCGTCACTGACTTTTTGTATGCATAATAGTTGGCAGGTATTTTTTTGATGCTGAGGAGTTGCAGGCATGGATGCATAAGCTACTGGGAGCATTTTGAGGCTAGCATCCACATTTTGACATGTTATTGTATTTTGTTATGTAAATGAATGATGTAATGTTATGAAATGGCATGTTTTAATTATAAATAAAAGTTTTTGATTTCCGCTGCAAAAGTAATGTATGTTTTTTTTAAATGTTTTATGCAATGACGGTTCAGCTGTAAGCGTCCCGGGAACGGGGCCTTATAGATATTGACAGGAAGTTGAGATGATTTTTCAAGAAAAATATATTCAAGATGAGATATGAGTTCTTTGTGTTCTAAAACTGGTGGATCTTCGATAGACAATTTTTCTTTGGATTTTAGTTCTCGTTTAATGATCTAGTATACTTATTAATGAGATGAGATTTCTTCAAGTTCTGTTTCTGGAATGACTTGATCTTCACAGGTGGCCTCGTCTAATTTGACCTCTGTCAATTTATTGTTGCACGTTTCATTTTCAAGAGTTTCTCTTAAATGACAACTTATTCTTGAATCGCAAACATCAATGTAATAGAGTGAATCATATGATGCTGGGATATTTCATGGATCGTCCTTTATCGAATGTTACTTCTCATACGGGTTGGTCTAGGTTCTCCCAAGTTCAACTTTCTGAAAGCTGCATAGGGCATGAGGTTAGTGCTAGCCCCTAACGCAGCTAAGGCGTTCCTAACAGATAGATCTCCTATTAAGAAAGGTATGGTGAAACCTTCTGGATTGGTTATCTTTTGAAGTAGTTAGTTTTGAAGAACTGCTAAGCATTCTTTATTTAAAACTACATGTGATAACTCCTCCAGCTTCTTCTTATTCACTAATACTCCTTTCAGGAATTTCATGTATTTGGCATTTGAGCAAGAGCTTCCAATAGTGGCAGTTAATATGGAGCTGCTTTAACAGCCCTAAGAACTTGCCGTATTATTCTTGACTTGTTCTTTAACAGCGACAAGTTGTTTTTGCTTTTAACTTGTGATGCGTGTGAAAGGTATATATTTTTTATAAAGATTTTCGTAAAGATTCAGTTTTAATTGGTTATTACTAATACTAAACTACACACACAAAAGGCAAGTGTCCCTTGTTGTGTGGTAATATAGTGATGGTAAGAACCAGGTATCAATCCATGGACACACCAAGCCTACTCAACGACCTTTATGATTGACTACCAGATTTGATTTTGTTTTGGGAAATGATAAGTTGTATTGATGTAACCAATAATGTTGTAGGGTTTAGAAACAATAATTAAAATAAAAGTAAAAGTAAGATTGAAACTTTTGGGTTTTAAAATACGAAATCAAGACTATCATCCTAATTAGATTACACTTATGTAACTATGATGAATATCATGGTGTGAGTAAAGAAATAAGTTTAAGTAGTTATGTTAATGTTTATAAACGTGAGCCAACACGAATTTCTCTTCTGCCAGCTCCGTAGTGACAAGGACACCAGTATAAGTAACTTATAATACTAATCAATCAAAGCCACTAGTAATGTAGGTAAATCTAGTGTAATCTTTTAACATACGATTTCTAAAAACATAACTTAATGTTAGAAAGAGAATTGATCAGGTTCCTTTTCAACATACCATTAATTTTAGATAACCATAACAATTACTATAGATTTCTCAGACTGATAAAAGGGAACCCGCAAATGATCAGAAATTTAAAGTCATATGATTTCTAATAACCATTTCTAGTTCATTAGCCATAGATTTGTTATGAAGACCGGTTTCATGAATAAAAGTTAGTTCATATGTTTTTCAATATTTATGACATTCACAATTACGAATCATAAGTTCATAACTTCCCGTTCAAATGTAGATGCTACCCATCAAAAGCTTACTCAAGATTACCATAACTTTAACATGAGTAATTTATAGTACTGATCAATCAAAGCCACTAGTAATGTAGGTAAACCTAGTGTAATCTTTTAACATACGATTCTAAAAACATAACTTAATGTTAGAAAGAGAGTTGATCAAGTTCATTTTTAACATATCATTAGTTTAAGAAAACCATAACAATTACTGTAGATTTCTCAGACTAATAAAAGGGAACCCGTAATTGATCAGAAAGCTAAAGTTATATGATCAGGTTCCTTTTCAACATACCATTAATTTTAGAAAACCTTAACAATTACTGTAGATTTCTCAGACTGATAAAAGGGAACTCGCAAATGATCAGAAAGCTAAAGTCATATGATTTTTAATAACCATTTCTAGTTCATTAGCCATAGATTTGTTATGAAGACCGGTTTCACGAATAAAACTTAGTTCATACGTTTTTCAACATTTATGATATTCACAATTACAAATCATAAGTTCAAAACTTCCCGTTCAAAAGTAGATGCTACCCATCAAAAACTTACCCAAGATTACCATAACTTTAGCATGAGTAATTTACAGTACTGATCAATCAAAGCCACTAGTAATGTAGGTAAATCTAGTGTAATCTTTTAACATACAATTTCTGAAAACATAACTTAATGTTAGAAAGAGAGTTCATTAGCCATAGATTTGTTATAAAGACAGGTTTCACAAATAAGAGTTAGTTCATATGTTTTTTAACATTGTATGACATTCATAATTACAAATCATAAGTTCATAACTTTCCATTCAAATGTAGATGCTACCCATCAAAACCTTACTTAAGATTACTATAACATTAGCATAACAAAAATGACACCATTAGTTTATCATAAATTACATAAGTTTCATCCAATTAGGATGATAATAAGAGTTTAGCTCATAATGAGCTTGAACATAACAACAAGTAACATAGAAGATAGATATGAAATCATCGGTGAAATGGAACAATCAAACCTGTGATCCATAATGGCTGATGTTTAGACAATCTCGAGCTTCTTCCAAGTGTTATGTGCACCTCCCGAGCCTCCAAATGGTCTTCGAGATTTGATTCCCGAAAGAATTCAGCAAAGTAACTCCCCTCCAAAAGCTTTTCCAAATGATGAACTTAGGCCTCTATTTATAGGCTTTCTGGAGTGTTGAAGCATGGCCATGCCTAAAAGGCACGACCCCGTATTAGTACAATGCTTACAAAAGTTGGTCGGTTCATACGTGACGGGGGTGTCAGGTATGGCCTCGTGTTAAATGGGGCACGACCCCGTGTTGGAGGTGGGTGCTGCCCCGTGACTCATAGGGCACGACCCTGTGTATACTTTTGTGGAACGGTACTTTTTGTCTTGTCAGATGTCCAAACATGGGGGTGTGCCAATTTAAGCACGGGGGTGTGTTTCAGGCAAGTCATGGGGGCGTGCTTAATGAGGCACGACCCTATGCTTAGGCTTCAAAGCTTGGTTTTCTTCAAATTCTTGTTAAATATGCTTCTTTTGTCCATCTTGCCCTTTTGAACACCTGAAAACATAATTTAACATTTTTAAGTACGTAATCACCATTTAAAGGAAGATATTAAGGAATATTTAATGTTCTTTCGATAGGATTTTTATGTATAATTTAGAGCACATCAAACATCCCCGCAATTGAACTTTGCTTGCCCTCAAGCAAAATCACTTAAAATGACAATTCCACCAAAAACCAAATAAATCAAATGATAATTACGTCTTTCGAGAAATATGCAAGTAAACTTATTTTATCCAAATAGAAACATTTTAAGCATATTTAGAATGATATTCTAGCAAGCAATAGATTAGTAGGTAAAGATTATTAACATGTAAAAATCCACACTTCTCACAAGATGCACTCACACTCAGCTTAATATATGGAGTCATAATCAAGGTTAAGTATGAATAATACACTTAATTGCCTAGTATGAATACGTGTGAAATTATATACTTGTTAAGGGATCAAATCTCCACCTACTTATATATTTACTTGCATAAATCATTAGATCTTTGATGGGTTGTAACTTGGCTCGGGCTCGGGTATGGATTATTTGAAAAAAGTAGCTAAATGTTAAAGACGGCGGTCTTGGCTTATTTTTCTAACATAAACTACAAGAAAAGCAATAAAAGGTTTCATATACAATACTTCAAGCTAGAAGGGATATGCTAACTTGAGGACTCATTTAAGGTCAGATTGTCAAGACCGTATTTTGCTTTCAACACCTTACTTCATCTTTCACCCGAAGATACATGAAACTATCCTTTTGTAAGGATCGTTCCGCTTGAAGCCTAATAGCACCCAATCGGATTAGTTTTGTGTATTCATATTGGAACTCAGTTTGGTTCTTTTTGCATTTTCCATCATGGGACCAGTTCCCACAGTTCGGGCATCTTTCGTATCTTTTTGCTCACCTTTTTATAGCGCTTTTTGAAATTCAACAAAATGGCGGAACTTGTTCCTTTTTCGCCATTTCTTTCTTGCGTCGAACGTGAGGTTGAAAATTTGTTCACGGATTTTTGGGGGGAGTTCCGGTTTTGTGTGGTGAATGCAACAAAGCAAATTAAAATAAAATGAATGCATTATAGTTCTTTTAGGTCTGTTGATAAAAGACCAAATTTCTCTTTTTCTTTTCTCTCTCTCTCTCTCTCTCTCTCTCTCTCTCTCTCTCTCTCTTTGTAATAATAAGCCAAAAACATGTCTTTAACGAAAAATAGGTTTTGTTGAAGGCTTTTTGGTTAAGTGACTTAGTGGTTCGGGTGATCGAGAAATAAAACCATTTAAGCTCAACAGGACTGACTAGGGTGAAAGTTCGGGTAAGGAAAATTAAATGAAAATGGTAGGGGCTTAAATGGTTAAGGTTTCCTAATGTCTAAATCATTTTTATGCACTAAATACTAATTAAGATCTTGAAATGTATACCCAAAGCAAGTTCTAATCACATGTATCATAAGACACCCTCAATTAAATCCAGAATGAAAGTAGAATTGCATAAATGCAAAAGTTGTTTAAGGCTCAAAAATAAACTCACATACGGATGGAATTGGATAAAAGTGTTTTATTTTACATTTTAAATATTTTTATTAAATCATTGCTTTTAAGGATATTACAAAAAAATATTTTCAAGTTTATTTGGATTTCATTTATTTACTTATTTATTTCCTGAAAACGTATATTTATAATTCGGTTTATCAAAAACTGTTTAAAGTTTTGGTGTGTTTTGTCACAAAAATTAATGGTTAAGTGATTTTATAAAAATTTTAAATTTGGACCTTTTTTTAGCAAAGTCTCAAATGTGCAAAAATACCCCATCCTCACACTTAAAATTCACATTGTCCTCAATATGATTAATAATTTAAGACAGGGAATGGTAACGAAATAACTCCCATATATATTAATGAATTGGACACTTGTGCTCGGTGCCCATAGTTGCCTTAAATTGTGAGAATCCTCAGAATCACCTAAAATATCATCAATTTATTTAAAACATTAAAATCCTAAGCATACAAAATAAAAAATAACATAAATTAAAAGATAGATTGGCACAAATAGTTCCCGGCCCTCAAAGTGATACGGTTTTCAATGGCTTTGCGGCGGGATAATCCTCCCACTCTTGATACATCTGGTTCCTGATATACGTGACATCATTGCTCAGGTCGTCGACTCGGGAATGCAGATTTTAGACTCGATTGAATGCTTGTTGTACATATTCATGATCGTCTTGCATGGTTGCCGGTGGTTTGGATCGCCTCAAAAAGGTCTAACATACTCGGGAATTCATAAGTGTGTGAGCTGGAAGCCCCGGCTTCTTCATGCTGTGCAGGCATATCGAGGTCCATGATGATTTATTCGGGATCCGCCGGATCCCAGATTTGTCCCTTTTTGTCCATAAACCTTGGCTGTCCATTTGGTAGGTTTGTGATCAAGTACATGCTAGTGCAAATGCTCAAGTCCAAAAATCCTCGCATCACTCCTTCAGTTCCTTCGGTATTACACCCATAGCTCTCGTACAAATTCAGAATCTAGCTTCCTCTAAACATGGGTGTCGAAGAACCTGCAGTTGCATTCCTGGCTTACAAATTACAGAAAAATACCCTACATTGCATCGCAGACGATTCACCATACAATATAAAATGAATAAGTCCCTCAAACTAACAACTCCCTCGTTTTGACCACGAGCCGTTATCGAATGGCTAAGAAGACGGTGTATGTAACGTAGCAGCGGGTCCCGTATCTGACTGCTTTTGGTTTTACTTGAGTTGAACACCCTGTTCCAATTCTCTCCCAGAATGCCTTTTGCATGGCACCACTTACCGTGTCTTTACTTTCCTCGTCTGGAAAGGTGTGGTATGCTGGCATTTCTGATATTGCTTCCTCCTGCATTTCTTGTTCCGTGTAGATACCTAGATAGACACCGAACAAAGCAATGGATGTTTTTTGTCAATGTCCCCCAAGTCTATATGAAACTGCTTGATCATCCCACGGGTCAGAGTCTTTCATGCTAAATCTAAAAGATGCCAAAAATTCCAGAGTTAGTTCATAAATAGAAGGTTTGTTTTGTGAAAACAGAAGTTTCCACTGAATACTCAATAAATTATTGTATCTTTCTAGCTGTCCAACGGCTGCTAAGGTTTCTTCATTGACTTGTAGATGTGATGTTTCGGCTCTTTGAAACAGTCTTTGTAACCTGTCACGACACCACCTTTGATGGCCCCCTTCAAATTGTAGATAAGGATGATTCATATTCCTGAAATTTTAAACAAATAAGTTAAACTATACAAAACGAATTTCTAGAACAGTTTCATTATGTCAGCAAATAGGAACGGGAGGCATCACACCACATTTGTTAAATTCATGTTTAAAAACAGTAAAATTTAACATTAAAGAAAAACTGTTAAACATGGGGGTGCGTTTAACATTTTAAGGTGTGAAATTTTAACTCGAGCACATGTGGTTTTGTTTGTAAACCTTTGATTAAACATAGGTTTAATGTTTTCTTGCTTGAAAAATCAATGATTACACATGTATCATTTTAATCACTTGTTAATAATTCAAGTTACTCAAAATCTGTAAAGTGATAACACCACTTGTTTGACAAATTAAACCCTTGTAACTTAAATGTACTTAACAATGATTTAACCACGATTTATGAAGATAGTCATGTTAAGAACCTTAGGAAAAGCATAAACATAAATAAACTGACTAAACACAATCATTAACATACTAATTAGCTACTAATATAAACATGACCAATAAGGCTTATATTATTTATCATTCCATATAACATTGATTACCAGGCTTTTACATATAATGGCTAGGATTTCGGTTGTTTAGAGACCTAATCACCTAACTACATGTAAATGACCATAATTATAACTAGGAATTAACAACACTAACCTCTTGGACAATCAAACTTGAAAGTAAGTGGAAGAATACTTGAAAATAGGAAAGGAAAATGAAAAAGGTGATGAAAATGGAAGTGAATGCTGAAGATAACCGGCATGCATTCGGTTTTTAACATGTAGAATTGATGGGGAACAAGACAAATTGCTGAAACAAATCAAATTGTGTCATGGTGTGTCAGTCATGTGGGCGTGCCTCCTTAGGCACGGGGGCGTGCCTCCTTAGGCACGGGGGCGTGCCTCCTTAAGCACAGGGGCGTGCCCTCCTTGTGCTACCGGGTTTTAGTTTTTGTTATTCTGTTTTTTTTGTGTCGCGTGTTACGTTATTTTCTAGGTTAAGTTTTATCACTTCCAAATCACCAAAAAAAGTACGAAAATAGTCCTAGAGTTAATTAAAACAAGCCAAATGACAATTACATAGCCTAAGATCATACGGTTACACGATACGTTAAAGCCGAGAGTCTAAGACTGTAAAATTAAACTCTTTAACGCGTGCCATCGTACATAAGACATTGTGAAATGCTTCTAAAAGAAGCCTCCACACATTTCATGTGGAAGGCTCAAGATAGGATAGTGTGAAGTGAGGTTGCTTAATTCTGTAAGCTGACGGTTTACGGAAACGAGCTCTTCGCCCATCTCTTGAACTTTTTGGATAAGTTCAGCTAGGCATTGGGATGCGACTAGGTTCATTTCCGTCAATTGTTTGATTAGTTCTTGTAACTTGAAGAAATACTCTTACGTCGTCGGCTCTCGCGTTTCAGAACGCGGTTTCTTCGCAGGGTTCTAGCTCAAACTTGTGTGACTTGATTCTTTCATTTTCTTATGTTTTTAAGCAGGAATTGGGGTGATGAAAGCCTGGAACAAGTGTACTATTTATATTCAAGTTGGGAAAGTTGATCACGGGGGCGTGCTTGGCCAGGCACGGCCCCGTGTTTGTCAAATTTCATCTTAAATTCGTCCTGCAACGTTCTAGAGTCATCAGCGAAGATCGTGGAAAATTTGTGTCAGAGGCACACCTATGTACAGGTTTCGTGTTTCAGTTTCGGTTCTTCGGCGCGACCCTTCCCCACACTTAGTCTTCGTTAGGGCGGAGGTCTAATTCCTCCGAGAAGATCTTGGTTGGTCCATTAGTATACAGTTTCAAACAATGACCATTTACCTTGAAACTTAAACCTTTGTGGTTTTCAATTTCGATGGAACCATTTGGAAAAACGTCTTTAATCGTGTAAGGTCCGGACCAACGCGATTTCAGCTTTCCAGGGAACAAAGGTAAATAAGAGATATACAGTAAGACACGTTCTCCCACATGAAATCATTTAGTGTTCTTTAATCGAGAATCATGGATTTTCCTTTTCTTTTCCTTGTAAACCCTAGCGTTCTCGTACGCTTGTTCTCTCAGTTCCTCAAGTTCATGGATTTGTAGAAATCCATTTTTACCCACAACATTTTGGTCTAGGTTTGCTGCTTTGAGTGTCTAATAGGCCTTGTATTCAAGTTCCACATGTAGATGACAAGATTTCCCATAAACCAGTTTGAACGGTGTTGTGCCGATGGGAGTCTTATAGGCTGTTCGAAAAGCCCATAATGCATCATCTAGCTTGGTAGACCAATCCTTGTTATTTTGACCTACGGTTTTCTAGAGTATTCATTTGATGCCTTGGTTAGTGACTTCACATTGCCCATTCGCTTATGGATGATAAGCAGTTGTAAAGCGATGGTGCATGTCATAACGAGCCATTGCTCTTCCGAGTTGGTTGTTACAGAAATATGTTCCGCGGTCACTAATTAAAGATTTGGGAGCACCAAAATGAGAGAATAGTTTCTTGAGGAATCTGGCAATGTTTCTTACATCATTGGTAGGTAGGGCTTGAGCTTCAGCCCATTATGTGCCATAATCAACTGGTACCAAGATATAACGTGTCACACCCTCAATTTCCACGTGAGGGGTTTTATCGTGGAGGCGTGTGAACATATCAGGATCTAAGTCATTAGTTACTCAAAACGACACTATATGAAACATTTAAAAAAAACAAACCAGAGTTTAAACTTTAAAACTGTGCTGAAGCGTTTTGTAAATATGTCAAACCCAAAAATGTAAAATTCGCAAACATGCGCCAAACCATTATTTAAAACAAAATGCATATTAAATCCCAAATACAAAACAATGTTTGTTCCAATGCATGCAGACCCGTGAGTACTCCTAGGCGCTGCTGCTAACCTTGACCTGAGAATAGCATACTAAAAGAGTCAACACAATGGTTAGTGAGTTCAAGAGTTTGCGTTTAACATAATCAGTGATAGTTGTAAAACATAAGAAGTACATTGAAATAGATAGCTAGTCTATATTCATAAGTAGTAACCATAGTGATTTCGCAATCGAAGCTGACTGTGTTTCGTCTGTTGCCTCCCGTCACGACATACCAGGTCGAGACGATGTTTATGTTAGGACAATATTGCACCCGTTTGACCTCGAGTCGTATGGGTGGGGCTTGTCAGACCTAGTAGTACTACCAAAATTTCCCGCTGGTTACCAATATTAATGATCCAAAAGTGTGAGGACTTTCAAGGTATAACACACTAGGTTACACTAGTCACAACTTAGAATAATAAAGCATTTGTAAACGAGTATGCTATCTCCCCCAAAAGAGAGTGTATAAGAAAGTGGGGCATGAACTCACCTGGTGCGTAACAAACAATAACAAAGGGCTAACGATGAGTGGAAAGACAACCCATCACATGTTACCTAGAACATGCAAGTACATAAGTAGGTGTACATAAAAAGCTTAACAACCCAGGGTGCCCAATAAACACATTGACCCAAGGTTTTGGAAAAAAAAAATTCATTTGACCTAGTTGACCTGTTTGACCAGTTGGTGACATGTTAACGGAAATCACGTCTGATCAAGTATAGCAATTCAGCATACATGGTTATCATACAAGTTATTCACGTATGTGACATCATCAATCATAAGTTCTATCAAGATCATCATACCCATATATATTATCATACAACGCATACGAATCTCAAACAATCAACATGCTCAACACAATCATAATTAATCACAACTAATAATTCATACATGGAGTCTAATCATGCACTACATGCCATTTGAAGCCACTCACGACTTCACACCCTAAACCCTGCCAATCCTGCTAAGTAGGGGCCTCAGATTCGCACGCGTGTGTGATACTCATCATCATAATCCCATATGTAATTCATACAACCAAGACATCAACATTATAATAATTAACAATCACAATTCATCATGACATATAACCTATACACTTGCATATTTTCCAAGAAAACCTAGATTTCCCCATAGATTCATAAATTAACCAAATGACCAAATTATCCTAATCAAACACATTAGACATCATCCATGATCACTCTAGCATGCTCCTAACATCCTAATCATGATCAAATCACAAAGTCACATGTTTCATATAAATAAAGTTTCCCTTTCGGGGAAAGTAACTTCCAAAATCTATCCTTTCATCAATTTTAACCCAATTTCATCAATAACATACCTAATCTGGTTCATAGCAATCATAATCACCCATTTAACATCAACAATTCATCAAAACATGAATTCTCATGAAAAAAACTTTCCAATTTTGGCAATATATGAACTAGATGACAATACCATGGATTTCTTGCATAATCTACATAGATTAACATTCATATAACATAACTAACATCATATCATCATCAAACCATCATCAATTTCGTGGTAACATGAACAAATCGAACTAGTGTTTGTCATGAATCAAAACTATGGAAAACTAATCAAAATGTTACCTTTAATCGCGTAGAAATCAAGAATTAGACTTGCTAACATGTTGTAATGATTGCACTAAGACAAAATCGATTTGTTCTTCATGTTCTAGATTTGAAATCGCAAGGAATGGGGGTTTGGGAAGGGAGTTGCGGCCGAATGTGTGTGGGGGGAAACTAGGGTTGGTTTTTACTATAATTAAGTTAATTGTTTTACAATTTAACCTCTCCTTGATAACCTTTTGTAAAAATTAAATCTTTTTAACATCTTTTAAACAATTTTAACTACCAAACTTTTATATTATTATTCAACAATAATAGTTATGTATTTTCAGCTAGCAACAAAACACACGAATCCAATATAAGACGTTGGCACGTTACAAAGTAAAATTCACAAATAATATTTAAAATTAATAAATCACATAACTACAAATTAATAATCAACATTATTAATCAAATTATTATCTGATAATCATAGTTAATTGTTATTAAGTCACCAACGTTCAACGACGACTAGTGTGTGCTCACAACACGTGTATGCAAGACTTAACAAGACTAACGGAGTTTGGTAACGGAAAATTACAGAATGTTACATTATCCCCATGTTGAAAGAACTTTCGTCCCAAAAATTGCGTTACATGGTTGTGCTACATCACTGGTCTACTGCATTGGCACAAGGAAATCGGGTGAGTTGCCACATCATCCCCATGTTGAAAGAAATTTCATCCCGAAATTTAATCATTACCTTCGCCAGTTGTCGTCATTGTTTCGAACAACTGAGGATACTTGAGCTTCATTTGATCCTCACGTTCCCACGTGAACTCCGGTCCATGTTTTGAGTTCCAGGAATCTTGATAATAGGAATCTTGCTCTGCTTCAAGGTCTTGACCTCACGGTCCATCACCTCAACTGGTTCTTCGATGAATCGTAATTGTTCATCTATTTGTACTTCCTCGAGCGGTATGACCAAAGTCTCGTCAGACAAACACTTTTTCATATTAGAGACATGAAAAACATTATGAACTCCACTCAATGAACCAGGCAGGTCCAATCGATACGCCACCAGACCTATTCTTTCCAGAATCTCAAATAGCCTAACGTATCTCGGATTAAGCTTGCCCCTTTTGCTGAATCGAATCACACCTTTCCATGGTGAGACTTTCAGTAAAACTTTATTGCCGACCTGAAACTCCAAAGGTTTTCGTTGCTTGTCTTCATAGCTCTTTTGTCGGTCTCATACTGCAGCCATACGGTTCCGTATCTGCACAATCTTCTTGGTAGTCTCGTGCATCAATTCGGGGCCAGTTAGCTAACTATCACCAACTTCTGCCCAGCAAACTGGTGATCTACACTTTCGCCCATACAACGCCTCAAATGGTGCTACCTTAATGCTGGTGTGATAACTATTGTTGTAAGAAAATTCCACCAAAGGTAGATGGACTTCCCAATTGTTCCCAAAATCTATCACATAGGCTCGCAACATGTCCTCTAAAGTTTGAATAGTGCACTTGCTCTGTCCGTCGATCTGAGTGTGGTAAGCGGTACTCATGTCTAAGCGTATACCTAAAGATTTCTGCAATGATTGCCAAAAACGGGAGGTAAAACGAGCATCACGATCAGAAATAATCGAGATTGGTACACCATGTCTCGAAACTACTTCCTTCAGATAAATTCGAGTTAACTTATCCATCTTATTAGTTTCCTTGATTGTCAAGAAGTGAGAATACTTAGTCAATCAGTCTACGATCACCTATATCTTGTCACAACCAGTAGGAGTCTGGGGTAATATAGTGATGAAATCCATAGAAATCTGTTCCCACTTCCACAAAGGAATCTCAGGTTGTTTTAGTAATCCAGATGGCTTTTGATATTCAACTTTAACTTTAGAACAGGTTAAGCACTTGCTCACATACATAGCTACATCTGCCTTCATATTAGGCCATCAATAGTACGCCTTTAGGTCAGGATACATCTTGTCTGAACCAGGATGTTTAGAGTACTTAGACTTGTGTGCCTCACTCATAACCAAGTCCCTTAGGTTCCTATACAAAGGCACCCAAAGTCTATCCATGAAGTAATGGATTCCATCGGCTTCACCTCAAATTGCTCATCCATCCCACGTAATGATTCGGATTTAACATTTTCCGCCTTTAAAGCTTCTATCTGAACTTCCTTGATTTGTTCGGGTAATTGAGTGATAATAGTAAGCTATAAAGCTCACACTTGTCTGGGCTTAGCAGTTTCTTTCCTGCTTAAGGCATCGGCAACCACATTTGCCTTTCCCTGGTGGTACTTAATTGTGCAATCATAATCGTTTAATAACTCTACCCAGCGTCATTGTCTCATATTCAGCTCTTTTTGCTCAAAGATATGATGATGACTCTTGTGATCGGTGTAAATATTGCATTTGGTACCATACAAGTAATGTCTCCAGATCTTAAATGCAAAAACTACTACACCCAGTTCCAAGTCATGGGTGGTGTAGTTCTTCTCGTGCACCTTCAGTTGTCTCGAAGCATAGACTATCACCTTGTCACGTTGCATCAAGACACAACTGAGCCCTTGGATAGCAGCATCATAGTAAACCACGAAGTCATCACTTCCTTCTGGTAATGCTAATATCGATGCGCTACAAAGCTTCTGTTTCACCAACTGGAAGGTTGTTTCTTGACTCTTTCCCTATTTAAACGTGGTACCTTTATGAGTTAAAGCAGTGAGAGGTTGAGCAATTTTGGAAAATCCTTCAATGAAGCGTCAATAGTATCCTGCCAGTCCAAGAAATTACCGTATCTCACTAGGCGTTTTAGGAACTGACCAATTCTTTATTGCTTCAACTTTCACAGGATCTATATGGATTCCTTTTTCATTAACAATGTGACCCAGAAATTGCACCTCTCAAATCTAGAAGTCACATTTAGAGAATTTAGCATACAATTGCTCCCTTTTTAAGAGTTCCAAAATTAACCGTAAGTGCTCCTCGTGTTACTCTTTGGTCTTAGAATAGATCAATATATCATCGATAAGCACGATAACAAATTGATCGAGGTAGGGTTTGCATACTCGGTTCATGAGGTCCATGAATACTGGTGGTGCATTAGTCAACCCAAATGGCATGACCAAAAATTCATAATGACCGTAGCGGGTTCTGAATGCTGGCTTCAAGATGTCTTCCTCTCGAACTCTCAACTGCAGGTAACCAGACCTCAAATCAATCTTGGAGTAATAGCTAGATCCCTGAAGTTGATAGAACAGGTCATCAATACGAGGTAAAGGGTATCGATTCTTGAACGTGACTTTGTTCAATTCCCTGTAATCAATACACATCCGGAATGTGCCATCTTTTCTTAACAAAAAGGACAGGGGCTCCCCAAGGTGATGAGCTTGGTTGGATAAATCCTTTATCCAACAGCTCCTGAAGCTGTGCTGATAGCTCCTGCAGCTTGTTTGATGCCAATCGATAAGGTGCTCTTGTAATTGGAGCTTCTCTGGGAGTCAACTCGATCTGAAACTCCACTTGTCGATGAGGTGGTAACCCAGGAAAGTCCTCGGGAAACACCAATGGAAAATCACAGAACACCGGAATGTCCTCTATTTTATTCTCTTCCTGCTGTTTATCCGTCACAAGGGCCAATATGGCCAAGCGACCTTTGCGTAACAATTTTTGTGCTTTCATGTATGATATGATGCCTATCACTGCACCACTCCTCTCACCCTCAACCAAAAGGATTTCTCCACCAATCGGAATACGTATAATATTCTCATGACATATGACTTCTGCCTGCTTGTCGGAGAGCCAATCCATACCCACGACTACATCAAAACACCCAAGTGTAACCGGCATAAGATCGATGAAGAAAGTGTGTCCAGCCAGTTCTATCTTACAACCCTTAAGGATGTGTGTAACGTGAATTTGCTTACCGTCAGCTAATTCTACGGTATACTGGGATTGCTAAGTAGAAGGCGTATTATTCAAAAGACTACCAAACTTAGTAGAGACAAAGCTTCTATCGGCTCCAGTATCAAAGAGTACAGTAGCATAACGACCATTAATAGGAATTTACCAGTAACAACAGTAGTGTCATTTAGAGCCTCACTTGAATCGATGACAAAAGCTCTCCCTTTGGCTCCACCATTGTTGTCACCATTACCAGTGTTGTTATTGTTGTTTCCATTGCCCCCAGCACCATTGCCATTCCTCCTTAATTGAGGGCAGTTCCTCTTGTAATGCCCTTCCTTCCCGCATTCGAAGCAGCCCTTAGGCGTTTCTTGTGGTTGTTGTGGCTTTTTCATCAATTCGCCATGACAGTCTTTCACTGCATGCCCTAGCTTCCTACAATGCTGACACTTGAAGTTGTCACACCTGCCGATGTGATGATAGTTGCACCGGTTGTACTTTGGATGCTTCCCCACGTATCCATCTTGTCCTTGGTTTGAGGAAGATGATTGATTAAAATTTCAGTTATTGTCGAATCTCCTTTGTTGTTGTTGTTGTTGCTGCTGCTGCTGGCTGCTAGAGGACGAGCCCTTATTGCCAGTATTTTTCCACTTGCATTTGTTATCGGGTACGCTAGCCACCATGCCCTATTTGGGTAGCTTTCCTTGTTCCACTGCTTGGTCGGTCAGCCTGTGGGCTAACCGAATAGCCTGTTGTATGGTGGCAGGGTTAGAGGCTGTCACCATACTCTGAATCTCAGGTACCAACCCATGTTAGTACAGCTCGATCCTCTTGTTCATCTCGTTCACCACTCCTGGGCACAAGGTTGCTAACTCGTGAGACTTGGTGGTATAGGCCTCAATCTCAGAGCCTTGCATCTTCAGCTGCCAGAATTCAACTTCCAGCTTTTACACCTCATCACGAGGGCAATACTCCTCAGTCATCATTGTCTTTAATTCTTCCCAAGGTAGGTCATTATCCATCGCCTGACCCAGCATCTGCACCTGGGCCTTCCACCAGGAGAGTGCTGCGCCTTCGAGGGTTCCAGTAGCGTACTTCACTTGATCAGCTGGTGGGCAGTTGCATTTAGGAAAAGCTAATTCAGTCGTCTCAAACCACCGCACCAATCCTACGGCTCCTTCAGCTCCACCGTAAGTATGGGGCTTACAGTCCATAAAGGCTTTGTAAGTACAGGGTGGGGGTCCTGTGCCAACAAGCCAAACAATCAGTTCAACGGCCTAAACAAACAACAAAAGTATTTGTTAATGCCACACACATCATTTACCTACTGGATGCACGCCCTGTATAGCAGCCACCGCTGCCTGCACATGTTCATTGATCAGGGTAGCCAGTTCAGCGGGAGTCATATTCACTGCACCCGCTCCACGTCCACGTCCTTCACCATGTCCGCGTCCTACGCCACGTCCTCTACCACGTCCTCTGCCTTCAACTTCCATTTCCACTTTACATTCACAAACACAATAATGAGTAACATCTAGCATATTTACCTCATTGAAGCATAGTAAGTAGTAAGAAAATAATAAAGTTCATCACCACAACATTTATAACCAAAATAATAAACAAAGATAAATAGATTGTAAGTAATTCACATAATATTCAATCGATGTCAAAATTTTTAGTTTCTCAGTTGGGTGGGAAACAACCTTTCCTATATAGGTTTAAAAGAAACACCATGTAGTCCAAGTCAGATGAATGTGAAGATCAATCTAACACATCAGATCCATCACTATCATCCTCCATCTCTATAGGTTTTTCTTCCTCCAGGGCTACCTCTGGCTCTTCCTCTGGTTTTGCGGCAATATGCATCGCGGCAAACTGGGCTTCCAGGTCACCCAGTCTTACTCCATAGTCATGGATGGTGTTATCCCTAGCATCCAAGCGATGGATCGCCTGAGCCATTCTATCAGCTAAGAAGCGCCGATGGTTATAGTACTTCAATTACAGCTCCTTCAATTCTGCCATCATCATTTTAGTCTCGCGTAGCTCACGTCGTAGAGTGCTAACCACCTCACTCAGCTCATTAGTGCGTCGTTTCTTTGTGTCTGGAGCAGCAACTAAAGCCATAATCACCTACTCAATAGAATATGGGATCGAAGGGAGGGTAGGTGTAGGTAACTCAAAAGTAGACCTAGTCCTTAGTCTAGTAGAGGGGAGTTTAGGAACACACTCCCTATAAAGCATATGGTTAACATAGGTAGGATAGTAACTCCAATCTCACAGAGCATCGCGTTCAGGTAGTGCAAATGGTTGATCCCAGTCTATCTCTTCAGAAGGATACGGAAGTCGGGGCCACTCAGGTACTCAATCGAGTACAGGAGGAGGAGGAGGGGAGTCAGAACGTGCAGGCCTCTTACCTAAAGCTCGTGAAGATGATGCCATGCTGCAGCGCACGTGATGTGTATGCCAATGAGTATACATTAAGGGATAAGTAACAAGTAACTAACAAACTGTGTTGTTATAGACTAGTGTGTATGCAACCTAGTTCCCTATAACCAATGGCTCTGATACCAATCTGTCACACCCTCAATTTCCACGTGCGGGGTTTTACCGCGAGGCATGTGAACATACTAGGATCTAAGTCATTAGTTACTCAGAACGACACTATATGAAACATTTAAAAAATAACAAACCAGAGTTTAAACTTTAAAACTGTGCGAAAGCATTTTGTAGATACATCAAACCCAAAGTAATAAAATGTAAAATGTGCAAACACGCGCCAAACCATTATTTAAAACAAAATGCATATTAAATCCCAAATACACAACAATGTTTGTTCCAATGCATGCAGACCCGTGAGTCCTCCTAGGCGCTGCTGCTAACCTCGACCTGAGAATAGCATACTAAAAGAGTCAACACAATGGTTGGTGAGTTCAAGAGTTTGCGTTTAACATAATCAGTGACAGTTGTAAAACATAAGAAGTACATTGAAATAGATAGCTAGTCTATATTCATAAGTAGTAACCATAGTGATTTCGCTATCGAAGCTGACTGTGTTTCGTTTGTTGCTTCCTGTCACGACATACCAGGTCGAGACGATGTTTGTGTTAGGACAATATTACACCCGTTTGACCTCGAGTCGTACGGGTGGGGCTTGTCAGACCTAGTAGTACTACCCAAAATTTCCCGCTAGTTACCAATACTAATGATCAGAAAGTGTGAGGACTTTCAAGGTATAACACACTAGGTTACAGTAGTCATAACTTACAATAATAAAGCGTTTGTAAATGAGTATGCTATCTCCCCCAAAAGAAAGTGGGGCATGAACTCACCTGGTGCGCAACAAACAATAACAAAGATCTAACGATGAGTGGAAAGACAACCCATCACATGTTACCTAGAACATGCAAGTACATAAGTATGTATACATAAAAAGCTTAACAACCCTAGGTGCCCAATAAACACATTAACCAAAGGTTTTAGAAAAACAATAATCATTTGATCTAGTTGACCCGTTGGTGACATGTTAATTGAAATCACGTCTGATCAAGTATAGCAATTCAGCATACATGGTTATCATACAAGTTATTCAAGTATGTCACATCGTCAATCTTAAGTTCTATCAAGATCATCATACCCACATATATTATCATACAACGCATACGAATCTCAAACAATCATCATGCTTAACACAATCATAATTACATCATAACTAATAATTCATACATGGAGTCTAATCATGCACTACATGCCATCTGAAGCCACTCACAACTTCACACTCTAAACCCTGCCAATCCTACTAAGTAGGGGCCTCAGATTCGCACGCGTGTGTGATACTCATCATCATAATCCCATATGTAATTCATACAACCAAGATATCAACATTATAATAACCAACAATCACAATTCATCATGACACATAACCTGTACATTGGCATATTTTCCAAGAAAACCTAGATTTCCCCATAGATTCATCAATTAACCAAATGACCTAATTGTCCTAATCTAACACATTAGACATAATCTATGATCACTCTAGCATGCTCTTAACATTCTAATCATGATCAAATCACAAAATCACATGTTTCATATAAATAAAATTTCCCTTTCGTGAAAGTAACATCCAAAATCTATCCTTTCATCAATTTCAACCCAATTTCATCAATAACATACCTAATCTAGTTCATAGCAATCATAATCACCCATTTAACATCAACAATTCATCAAAACATGAATTCTCATGAAGAAAAGTTTCCAATTTTGGCAATATATGAACTAGATGACAAAACCATGGATTTCTTGCATAATCTACATAGATTAACATTCATATAACATAACTAAAATCGTATCATCATCAAACCATCATCAATTTCATGGTAACGTTCCCAAATCGATCTAGTGTTCGTCATGAATCAAAACTATGGAAAACTAATTAAAAGGTTACCTTTAATCGTGTAGAAATCAAGAATTGAACTTGCTAACACGTTGTAATGATGGCACTAAGCCAAAATAGATTTTTTCTTGATATTCTAGACTTTAAATCACAAGGAATGGGGGTTTGGGAGGGGATTTGCGGCCGAATGGGTGTGGGGGGAAACTAGGGTTGGTTTTTACTATAATTAAGTTAATTGTTTTACAATTTAACCCCTCCTTGATCACCTTTTGTAAAAATTAAATCTTTTTAACATCTTTTAAATAATTTTAACTACCAAACTCTTATATTATTATTCAACAATAATAGTTATGTATTTTTAGCTAGCAACAAAACACACGAATCCAATATAACACGTTGGCACGTTACAAAGTAAAATTCAAAAATAATATTTAAAATTCATAAATCACATAACTATAAATTAATAATCAGCATTATTAATCAAATTATTATATGATAATCATAGTTAATTGTTATTAAGTCACCAACGTGCTCACGACACGTGTATGCAAGACTTAACGAGACTAACGGAGTTTGGTAACGGAAAATTACCGGATGTCACATAACGATTGCCAAAGGACACCAGGAATGGCCCCATGAAATCAATACCCCATATATCAAATACCTCGCATACTTGAATGTGTTTAAGATGCGAGAGATGATCGGTCGCTAGATTTTCTGCTCCATTCTTATCGCGAATTTCAATGTCAAATTCTTGAAGTAGAAGTATCCAACGAATCAGTCTCGGCTTTGCATCTTATTCGTTGAAGAGATAAAGAAGGGTTGTATGATTGGTGTAAACGATTGTTTTTTAAAGGATTAGATACAAGCGGAATTTGTCAAACGCGAAAACTACCACAAGAAGCTCTTTCTCGGTGGTGGTGTAGTTTCTTGTTCATCGTTTAGGGTTTTTCTCGCATAGTAAATTGGGTGGAATTGCTTGTCTTTCCATTGGCCTAACACGGCTCCTACTACGAAATCGCTTGCATCATACATGAGTTCAAATGGTAGTGTCCATTCAGGGAAACCATGATTAGAGCTATTACCAATATCTCCTTCAGCAAATTGAATGCATTAATGCATTCATCAGAATATACAAATTGTGCATCTTTATAGAGGAGTTGAGTCATTGGTCGTGTGATTTTTGAGAAGTCCTTGATGAAACGTCGGTAGAATCCTTCATGACCTAGGAAGCTTCTGATTGCTTTCATGGTTGTGGGATGTGGAAGTTTGGCAATAGTGTTGACTTTGGCTTGATTGACCACAAGTCTTGCTCGAGAGATTTTATGCCCTAACACTATTCCTTCAGTAACCATGAAGTGGCACTTTCCCAATTTAAGACAAGGTTAGAATCTTCACATCTAACCAACATCTTTTCTAGATTTTCAAGACATTGTTCAAATGAGTTCTCAAAGATGGAGAAGTCATCCATAAAAACTTCCATTAAATGTTCGATCATGTCATGAAAGATTGCTACCATGCATCTTTGAAACATGGCAGGGGCATTACATAATCCAAAAGTCATTTGCCGATAAGCAAATATGCCATATGGACATGTGAATGTCGTTTTCTCTTGATCTTCGGGCGTAATAGGAATTTGGAAATACCCTGAGAAACCATCAAAGAATTAATAGAACATTTTTCCAGATAATCTCTCAAGCATTTGGTCGATGAAGGGCAGAGGGAAGTGATCTTTCCTTGTGGCATCATTTAGTTTGCGATAGTCAATGCAAACTCTCTATCCTGTAACCGTACAAGTTGGAATAAGCTCATTCTTCTCATTAATTACAAAAAGCATTCCTCCTTTCTTTGGAACAACTTGGACGAGACTGACCCAAGGTGAATCAGAAATAGGATAAATCAAACCGGCATCTAGCAGTTTGATTACTTCTTTCTTCACAACCACTTGCATGCTTGGATTTAAACGTCTTTGAGGTTGAATGACGGATTTGAAGTTTTCCTCCATTAGCATTTTGTGAGTGCAAAAGGATGATTGATTCCTTTGATGTCCATGATTTTCCATGCAATTGCTCGTTTATGTGCCTTAAGCACATTGAGCAACTTGTTCTTCTCATCATTCGATAAGGTGGATGAGATGATGACGGGAAGTTGAGATGTGTTTTCAAGAAAGGTGTATTCGAGATGAGAAGGAAGTTCTTTGAGTTCTAAAACTGAGGATCTTTGATAGATGGTTTAGCTTTAGGTTCTAGTTCTTTTTTGATGATTTCGAATGCTTCTTGATGTGATAATGCTTCATCAACTTCTTGTTCGGGAATGATTTGATTTTCACAGATGGGTTCGGTTGTTCAGACTTCTATTAATTAAGTGTTGCAAGCTTCATTTTCAGGGGATTCTTTTAAATGATAGTTTATGATTGAATCGCAAACATCAATGATACAGAGTGAGTCATCATGATGTTGAGGATGCTTCATGGATCATCCTATGTCAAATGTCACTTCCTCCTCATCCACTCGAAGCATAAGTCTGCCAGTGCAAACCTCAACGAGAGCTCGAGTGGTTGCTAAGAAAGGTCGACCTAGGATGAAAGTAACATTCTTGTCCTCATCCATGTCAAGGATCATAAAATTAATGGGAAATACAAATTTGTCGATTTTAACTAAAAGGTTCTCAACGATGCCCCTTGGATATTTGATGGAACGATCAGCTAATTGGATGCTCATATGGGTAGGTCTAGGTTCACCTAAGTTTAAATTTTTAAATACCGCATAAGGCATAAGGTTAATGCTAGCACCTAAGACAGCTAACGCGTTACTAACAGAAAGATTTCCTATTAGGCAAGGTATGGTAAAGCTCCCTGGATCAGTCATCTTTTAAGGTGGTTTGTTTTGAATAACTACAGAGCACTCCTCATTCAAAACTACATGTGATAACTCTTCCAGTTTCTTTTTGTTTATAACACACCCTTCAAGAACTTAGCATAATTTGGCATTTGGGCTAAGGCTTCAACTAATGGCAGATTCATGTTGAGTTTCTTGAACAACACTAGGAATTTCCCATATTGTGCCTCCATTCATTGTTGTCTCAAACATCCTGGATATGGAGGTGGTGGAACATAAGGTGGTGGTGGTACATATTTCTTGGCTGGTTCTTCAGCAGCAACAGGTTGCTTTTGCTTATCACTTGCATTACTTGGAGTTTTGGTTTCCATTTCTTCAAGAATGGGTTGTAATGAGGTGCATCACCTTGATTGGTTTTGCCACTCCTTGTGGTGATGGATTTTACTTGTGCATTAGGGTTTGTCACAGCGTTGCTAGGCAAAGTACCTTGGGTTCTCTCAGATAGTTGTTGTGTTATCTGACCTACTTGGTGTTCAATGGTTTGTAATGATGCTTTGTTGCTTTTAATGTTAGCTTCGTTTCTTTGGAACCTCTCCTTATTTCTTCGATCATATTTCCGGATGTATTCATCTGTGGCTTGTGTGGTTATCAACAATTGCTGCAATACGTCTTCCATTTATGATGCTCCACGGTCTTGGTTACTACTGCTTGGACCTTGGTATGGTGGTTTTTGTTGTTGGTAGGGTGGCCTTCTGTAACATCCCATATTGGTTGGGAAGGTGAATGAAGGCTTCTTTATAAGGGGCTTGAGACCTTCCCCAGTGTGACTCGTTTTGCCTGGGCGATGGTGGTACGTCCCGGTCCAGGTGAAAACAAAAACGTGAGGCGATGGTGGTTCGTCCCCGCCAAAGCGGACAATATCATGGTGCGGTTACGCTGGGCTGTTACAGAAGGTGTCAGAGCCAGGGCCGGGCTGGTGTGCCAGCGAGGACGCTGGGCTCCCTAAGGGGGGTGGATTGTAACATCCCACATTGGTTGGGAAGGTGAACGAAGGCTTCTTTATAAGGGGCTTGAGACCTTCTCCACTGTGACGTGTTTTGCCTGGGCGATGGTGGTACATCCCGGTCCAGGTGAAAACAAAACCGTGAGGCGATGGTGGTTCGTCCTGGCCAAAGTAGACAATATCATGGTGCGGTTACGCTGGGCTGTTACAGATGGTATCAGAGCCAGGGCCGGGCCGGTGTGCCAGCGAGGACGCTAGGCTCCCTAGGGGGGGTGGATTGTAACATCCCACATTGGTTGGAAAGGTGAACGAAAGCTTCTTTATAAGCGGCTTGAGACCTTCCCCACTGTGACGTGTTTTGCCTGGGCGATGGTGGTACGTCCCGGTCCAGGTGAAAACAAAACCGTGAGGCGATGGTGGTTCGTCCCGGCCAAAGCGGACAATATCATGGTGCGGATACGCTGGGCTGTTACACCTTCGGTTGAATCCAGATGATGATTACTTGTTGCCAGATTCTTTGTAATTTGAGTTGCTTCTCCAATTTAAGTTGTTTTTTTTATGAATTGTTTGGGCCTCCAACGTAATCAACATATTCAACTATTATCATGCTTTATTGGCATTCGCTGGTCTTGTGTGAATTTCTGCATGTGTTGCATCATGTTGGAGCCTTCTTCAGTTTGTCTTGCAATTGTTCGAATCGTTTGGTCAGGGCTTCTAATTGGGCTGCAACTAGGGTTTCAGAGCCTACTTGATGAATGCCTTTAGAACTGGGTTTCTTTCTTAAGGGATTGTAAGCAAAGCTGTTCTTAGCTACTCTTTCTAGAACTTGGTATGCTTTGGTTGGCATGACACGTATGAAATCTCCTCCTGCACTTTGATCGACAACTTGTTTGTGTGCTCCGCTAATTGCATCTTAAAAGGTTTGACACTGTAGCCACGGATCAAGTCCGTGATTTGGGCATCTCCGAAGGAAACCTTTGTATCTCTCGTATGCTTCATGTAATGATTCATTATCGTCTTAGCAAAAGCTTGTGATGTTGCTTCTTTTTATGGCAGTGCGATCGGGTGGAAAGTATTTCAAAAGGAATTGTTCAACCATTTCCACCCATGTGGTGATGGAACCAGGAGAAAGCGAATCAAGCCGGTCAATGGCTCGGCCTCGAAGTGAAAATGGAAAATGTCTTAGGTGCTGTTTGTTTTTTCTGCAGCAAAATATCTGCAATCTGTGGATCACATCTGCAGACATCTACAGGAGAAGAGGTGGACCAAACCTCTACAATCTACAACAAGAAGAGTGTCTATTTTTTAATATCTGCAGACTGCTAAAATCAACTGGTGGTGGTATACAACGATGTTGGACGGTGCTGATGATGGTAGATGGCGGGTGGTGGTGGTGGCGGACGGTAGTAGAGGCGGATGGTGGTGGAGGCGAACGGTGGTGGTGGCGATACGAAGGAATCGTGAGATATGAGCATGAGGATTTTCGTCTTGCAATCCGTGGAACTGAATAGAGTTTTCTACGAGTTGGATAATACTAGACTTAGGGGCTGTTTGGTAACTTCTGAATGGATAAGTGCCAAACCAATAAGAGGTCTGAACGAGTAAGAGGTCTGAACCAATAAGTGCTGAACCAGTTTAAGTCTGTTTGGTTGGATATCTGGTTGGATATATGTGAAATCACAAATCTTTTAAATAAATTTAATTGTCTTATTTAAAATATATATCTACATAATCTTTGAGTCCCATAAGGCATATAAAATGATAATACATAGTTCACCTTCAAGGTTCAATCACAGTCACTGCTTCTTTTCACCCCATTATCAAAAAGGTGTCAAATTTTCTTCAAAATCTTCCACAGAAAAGATGGATCTTTCAATCTTCATCGAGTAACCATGAAGGTATCTTTGAAACCTAAAGATCATCAGCAAAATCAAACCCCAATCCTCTTCAAAGCCAAAATTCCGATCGTTGTCTTCGGTATCCCCTTCCTCTCCGGCTTCACTACCGGCAGCACCGCCGACCAGACCCCTCGCCGTCGCCCTTGTCGTCGCAGACCAGGCCCTCCCCGTTGCAGACCAGACCCTCACCGTCACAGGCCAGACCCTCGCCGTTACCGGCTAACCTCCACTCCACATCTGACTCGAGTCAGATCTGGGTTTAGGTCTAATCGAATAAGTGGTTCAGTCAGACCTCTTCTCCGGTAAGAGGTAACCAACCAAACATTCCACGTCTAACCGAGTCAGACGTGCACGTCTGACTGGGTCAGTCAGACCCAACCAAACAGCCCCTTAATCTCAAAATTGTGTGCCGTTATTGTTGGTTGGACAATACTAGACTCATAACCATCTATTGATGGTGTGGTTTAGTGTGTCATTTTCATTTCCTCATCTTGGTTAGCCATGTGTTCTTCGGATGGTGTACCTTCCAAAACGACTTCTTCGATAATTGTTGTTGTTTGTCATGGTCTTTCGCATAACCTTTGATGGAAAAGTCGTTCGGGTTCCGAAAGAGGCGAAACAAGTTCAGGACTAGATGAGTCGGAGATACACTAACTTAAGGAAGCATAAACTAACTAAGGCTTAAAATGAATCAGGCAAAACTAATCTAACTTACTAAGGAAAACAAACTAATCTAACTAATAAAAATAAAACAAGTTGAACAAAGATATATTAAAAGGATATAAACAGGATAGTCAAAATTTAGATTGTGTTTCAAAACTGCCGTGTGTCCCCTGGCACGGCGCCAAAAGCTTGATGCGTGTGAAAGGTATATATTTTTTTATAAAGATTTTCACACAAATTCAGTTTTAATTGGTTATTACTAATACTAAACTACATACGTAAAAGGCAAGTGTACCTATCGTGTGGTAATATAATGATGGTAAGAACCGAATATCAATCCGTGGACACACCGAGCCTACTCAACAACCTTTATGATTGACTACCAGATTTGATTTTGTTTTGGGAAAATGATAAGTTGCATTAATGTAACCAAGAATGTTTTAGGGTTTAGAAACAATAACTAAAATAAAAGTAAAATTATGATTGAAACTTTGGGTTTAAAACAACGAATCAACGCTATCATCCTAATTAGATTACACTTATGTAACTATGATGAATATCATGGTGTGAGTAAAGATATAAGTTTAAGTAGTTATGTTAATGTTTATAAACGTGAGCCAACACGAATTTCTCGTCTGCCAGCTCCATAGTGATAAGGACACCAGCATGAGTAACTTATAGTACTAATCAATCAAAGCCACTAGTAATGTAGGTAAATCTAGTGTAATCTTTTAACATACGATTTCTGAAAACATAACTTAATGTTAGAAAGAGAGTTGATCATAATTTTAGAAAACCATAACAATTACTGTAGATTTCTCAGACTGATAAAATGGAACCCGCAAATGATCAAAAAGTTAATGTCACTTCTAGTTCATTAGCCATAGATTTGTTATGAAGACCGGTTTCACGAATAAAAGTTAGTTCATACGTTTTCAACATTTATGACATTCACAATTACAAATCATAAGTTCATAACTTCCCGTTCAAATGTAGATGCTACCCATCAAAAGCTTACCCAAGATTACCATAACTTTAACATAACATAAATCACACCATTTGTTAATCACAATTACATATGTTTCATCCAATTAGGATGATAATAAGAGTTTAGCTCATAAGAAGCTTGAACATAACAACAAGTAACATAGAATATAGATATGAAATCATCGTGAAATGGAACAATCAAACCGGTGATCCATAATGGATGATGTTTAGATAACCCCAACCTTGTTCCAAGTGTTATATGCACCTCCCGAGCCTGCAAGTGGTCTTCAAGACTTGATTCCTGAGAGAATCCAGCAGAGTAACTCGCCTCTAAAAGCTTGACCAAATGATAAACTTAGGCCTCTATTTATAAGCTTTCTGGAGTGTTTAAGCATGGCCTCATGCCTAAAAGGCACGGCTCTGTGTTAGTACAATGCTTACGAAAGTTGGCCGGTTCATACGGTTCATACGTAAAGGAGGTGTCGGGAGCACGGCCCCGTGTTAAATGGGGCATGACCCCGTGTTGGAGGTGGGGCACGACCCCGTGACTCATGGGGCACGGCCTCGTGTCTACTTTTGGAGAACATTATTTTTTGTCCTGTCAGATGTCCAAGCATGGGGGTGTACCAATTTAAGCACCGGGGTGTGTTTCAGGCAAGTCATTGGGGCGTGCTTAATGAGGCACGACCCTATGCTTGGGCTTCAAAGCTTGGTTTTCTTCAAATTCTTGTTAAATATGCTTCTTTTGTCCATCTTGCCCTTTTGAACACCTGAAAATACAATTTAATATTTTTAAATACATAATCACCATTTAAAGGAAGATATTATGATAATTGATGTGCTTTTGATAGGATTTTTAGGTATAATTTACAGCACATCAACTTGCATTACCTGGAGTTTTGGCTTCATCTTCTTCTAAGATTGGTTATAATGAAGGTTCATCACATTTGGTGGTTCGGCCACTTCTTGTAGTGATGGCCTTCACTTATACAATTGGGTTTGTCCTGATATTGCTAGGCAAAGCACCTTGTGGTATTTTAGATAGATGTTGTGCAAACCCATTTGGTTTTCAGTGGTTTGCAATGATGCCTTGTTATTTTTGATAACAGCTTTCCTTCTTTGGAACCTTTCTAACATTTCTTCGATCAGATTTCCGGATGTATTCATCAATGGCCTTTGTGGTTATCAACAGTTGCTGATTGCATCATAAAATATTTAACAGCTTGTTTGTTTGAAATCTCCTCCTCCATTTTGATCGATAGCTTGTTAATGGGCTCCGCTGATTGTATCGTAAAATGTTTAATACTATAGCCACAACTCTAGTTTGTGATGTGGGCATCTCCAATGGAGACCTTTGTATCTCTCCCATGTTGCATGTAATGATTCATAATCATAAAAGTTAGTGCATATGTTTTTCATCATTGTATGGCATTCACAATTACAAATCACAAGCTTATAACTTCTCATTCGTATGTAGATGCTACCCATCAAAAAGTTTACCTAAAATTACCATATCATTAACATAATGTAAACCAAATCATTAATTCATTACAAATCACATAAAATTTTAACTAATTAGGATGAGATTTAAAGTTTAGCTCGTAAGAAGCTTGAACATTACAACAAAAATAGAAGTTAGTAATAAAATCATCGGTAAATAATAACACTTAACCCAGTGAACCACTATGGATGATGTCAAGGACTTCACCTCCCAAACGTTATTTCAAATGTTACAAATGAGCCACTATTTATAGGCTTTCTAGAGCGTCGGGCACTGGCCCATGCCTCGTAAGCACGACCCCGTATTAGTACAAAAATGTTTATGCGTAAAATGCCCTTCTCATAATTTTTTTCGCTACACTTGTTAGATTTAAAATTTTTTTTATTTGTACAGTTCCCTTTTATTTATGTTCCATATATGATTTATTAAATTTATCAATATATTCAAACCTAATAAAAATTATTTTTCTCTACACTTGTTAGATTTAAAAAAAGTTTATCAATTCATTTTTCCCTATTACTTTGTTATTAAAACAATTCGTGTATATTTAAGGGTCGGAATTACAGATGTTATGGTATATCTAAAATAATAAACAATTATCTATATAGAATAACAAAATACAGTTAACTTGTATACAAGCCACACACATAATAAAATATTTGAGATGAAATAGTAAGTATCTTCAATAGTGTAAGAAGTACAATCAATCACACTTTTTTATATTTTATAAAAATATGATAAAAATATATATAATTTATACGTCTTTCATTAAATTTTAAAAAAAAAATTACCTTTGTATATAATGTACACATGTTTAAGTAATGTGTTGGTTATAGTACTAACATGCATGTATCTATAAATTTTTAAAAACATATTAAAAATTACTTTAATACATTTTTAAGTATATAAGCATACACAACTATATATATATATATATATATATATATATATATATATATATATATATATATATATATATATAATATAACCTAATAGTATTTCACTACATGAAAACAGGCCTATGGCGACAAGACCTATGGCGACGACAAATTGTTGTCGCTATAGGCGACCTATCATGACGACAAGTCGTCGCCATAGAGTCCCAAGAACTTTTGGCTATAAAAGGCTTATAGCGACGACAAATTGTCGCCGTAGGTCAACTCTATGGCAACGCCGTTTTGTCGTCGGTAACGGTAGTAGCCATAGATTTACTTTTACAATTATTGATTTTTTAATTGTTTTCTACCCTATGACGATGACATGTCATCGCCATAGGTCTGTATTATTATTATTAATTTTTTTGTTAGGAGGGAAAAGTTCCCGCGTTTATGAAAACTCTATTGCGACGACATGTCGTCGCCATAGGTTGTATTATTAATATTATTATTTTTATTATTTTGGTGTTATTATTAAATTTATTATTAATATTAACTATAATTATTATAATTATTATAAGTAACAATTATATTATAATAGATATTGTATTTATTAATTATAATTATAAACGTATAGTGTAAAATTAGAGTCAAATATGTTCGATTGTGGTATTTTGGTATCAATTACACACGTTTAGGTTAACTATCATCCTATTATAGTGATCGGTGTTGAATAAAATGCGTTGATAGTAAATTACGGAAAAACTATACTTATTAACTATAAGTTAAGTTTTTTTGTTCTTAATCATCATCAATGAGTGTTAAACAATGTCAAATTTGTTCGGTTATGATGATTAACGTAGATTACATACCTTATATGTTACTAATGATTCAATTATGATCAATGGTGTTTAATCATTGTATGTTATAATAATTAGGTGTTTAGACTAGAAATTTGATGAACTCTATAATGAGCTCAACACTGAGTTATACCCCGGTTGTAATTGGATGTCTTCTTTAAACTTTCTAGCCAAATTGATGCATATTAAAGTAATCAACAAGTGGACAAATAGTTCGTTTGATCAACTTTTAGAGTGTTTAAAGGTTGTATTCCCAAAAAAAAATCACATTCCATCCTCACACTATGAAGCGAAGAAGAAGCTGAAAAAGATTGGGTTAGGATATGAATCCATCCATGCTTGCATAAATGATTGTGCTTTGTTTTAGAAAGAGAATGAAGAATTGAAAAATTGTTAGGTTTATAATGAGAGTAGATGGGTTGATAAAAACACAAAAGGAAAAAAAATACCACAAAAAGTATTATGGTCCTTTCCATTAACTCCTCGGCTTAAACTAAGGTATAGTTCCAGGTTCACAGCAAAAGATATGATTTGGCATCACACTGGATGCTCAACAGATGGTATTATGCGTCATCCGGTAGATGGGAAGGCATGGAAAGAATTTGATAAAAGACATTCTGAATTTGCCAAAGAGCCTAGAAACGTCCGCTTGGGTCTGGCTGCAGATGGCTTTAATCTATTTTGTAACATGAGTCAAGCTGTAGTATGTGGCCAGTGGTGTTGATAATGTATAACACACCACCGTGGCTATGTATGAAAGAGTCTTCTTTCATGTTGACTCTGCTAATTCCTGGTCCTAAATCACCTGGAAAAGACATATAGATGTGTTTTAAGGCCTCTGGTAGATGAGTTGAAGCAGTTGTGGAATCATGGAGTACAAATAAAAGATGCCTCGACAGAAACTGTATTCACGATGCGTGCGGCATTATTATGGACCATTAATGATTATCCTGCTCGTAGCAGCTTGTCTGGATGGAGTGGCTAAGGTTATCTTGCATGTGCGAAGTGTAACATGGACACACCTTCATGCCGTGTAACGAATAAGATATCATTTACCGGTCACGGAATATTCTTACCAAGAAGTAATAAATGGAGTGAAAGCTTGTTGTTTAACAGTCAGATGGAGTAAGAAAGCATCCAAAAGCATTAACTAATTGAAAAATATTAGAACAACTTAACCGTATTCCCGATCGTGTTTCGGGTAAACATCCCAACCATGGTGGCGTGAAAAGAAAACATGATGAGTCAGAGTTAAATTGGACAAAAAAGAGTATATTCTTTGAGCTGGATTATTGGTCATCTCTTGATTTAAAACACAATCTTGATGTTATGCGCATCAAGAAAAATGTGTGTAAGAGCTTGTTAGGTACCTTGTTGATGAATGAAAAATCAAAAGACACACACAAAGCAAGAGAAGACTTAAAAAATTTAGGAATACAATCAGATTTATGTCTAAGTGTGAAAAACAACAAGGTCATACAGCCACAAGCTTCTTACTCTTTCAAACCTAGTGATCGATCTAATTTTTGTCAGTTCATTAAAAGAGTGAGACTACCTGATGGTTTTGGATCAAACTTTAAAAATAAGATGATTCTTAATAACTCAAATATCATCGGGTTAAAGTCTCATGATTGGCACATTCTTATGCAACGTTTGCTACCAATCGGGGTTCGTTCAGGTTTACCTGATAATGTTTCAACAACAATTATTAACCTTTGCACAATATTTAAAAAGACTTGTGCACGATCACTAGATGTTGATGACATGTATAAAGCACAGAAAGAAGCGGTTAATATTTTATGCAATTTGAAACTAATATATCCTCTAGCATTTTTTGATATTATGGTTCATCTAATTCTACACTTATCTGAAGAAGCTATTCTTGGAGTGCCTGTATATATGAGATGGATGTATCCTTTTGAAAGATACATGAAAAAGCTGAAAGCTTATGTTTGAAACAAAGCCAAGGCTGAAGGATCAATAGTAGAGTGTTATGTTGCAGATGAAGCATTGACATTCTGTTCTATGTATCTGGAGGGTATTCAAACCAAATTTAACCGTCTTGATAGGAATGAAGATCCCGGCACTCCAAAGAGGAATTTCTCTATCTTTTCATCATAGTGTCGACCAATGTCAAAGAAAAAAAATCATTTCCCTCAGTGAAAATTCTAAAAAATCATTCCAATGGTTTGTTCTAAACAACTGTGAAGAACTTAAAGGATACACATCGTAAGTTTTTTAGTTTAAATTATTCTTATTAGTATCACTTTAGCCAAAATAATGATAAACTAATATAAATATTATATTTCGCATACAGTGAATTTGAACTTGAATTCCCTAGAAGTGATGTAAAAAATGAATTTTCTTCATGGCTTAATAATAAGTTCAATACGTCTCCTGACAAAGAACTTAAGGCATTGGCACATGGCCCCGTGTGTACATATTTTTACACAGCTTGTATTGTCAATGGTGTTAGATTTGTGGTACACAGCCGTGATATCAGACGCACTACACAAAACAACGGTGTTGTTACAGTAGGAGAAGATGGTACACGATTTTATGGTAAACTAGAAGACATCTACGAGTTGAAGTATATAAATAGCTACAGCGTTGTTTTATTTCGTTGTAAATGGTTTGACACGTCACGGAAGGGGCTGTAATTAAAAAGAATAACATTGTTGTTATCGATGTTAGTCGTGAATGGTTTGGTGACCAACCTTGCATTTTAGTCGTAGACTTAAGTTGGTTGCCTGTTGCTCCACTTGTTCAAGTTGAAGATTTTATTAATGATGATGAAGAAGATGAAGATGCATATCTCTCATATAAGGAAGAATTTATTAACGATGATGAAGAACATGAAGATGCATTAGATATTAATGATAGTAAGGACGAGAGCGATGATGATCTTGTAGATGAAGATGAATATCTTTATAGTAATAACTCAGTTTGATTGTATGTATTAAGAATACTTTATTCTATTTCTAATTAAAATTTCACATGAATATCTTTATAGTGATAACACAGATTGATTATTACAGGTTATGTTTTCGCACGTAGCAGGATCACATGGTGGTGACGATGGGGGTCGGGACCCCCACGGACATGGATATATTCTTCCTTCTAGTTGCCAGTCATATAAGTTAATATTTTAAATATATAACTTTTAATTGAATATATTTTAAATGTTACTAACTTTTTAATTTTTTATATCAATATAGCATCAGCTAAAAAAATGATCAAAAGGAAGAAATCAAAATTTATATGAGAAATGGGCTGCAAACAACAGCCAACCACTTCCTGTGCAATTTGATCATACAGAAAAACAGTATAAAGCTATTGGAGAAAATAGTCAACTATTTGTCCGAGCTTTATCCAATCATATTTCCACCGTTCCTTTTCATTATCCCACTTGGGATAAAGTTCCTGATACGTTCAAGATATCCTTGTTCATTTTTCTGGAGGCGAGTATTTATGTAGTTATTTGTAATTTGGTAATCATAACTTTTATATGTTTCTAACTATTTTATTTTGCAGGAATGTTTTGATCTAGAAGCTCATCGTTGCTCAGACCACCGACAAGGTATACAACTTGGAATCCACATGGATTGCCAACGAGCTTTTAGAGATAGAAGATATAACATGAAACAACATTTTCTTAAGTCAAGGAGGCTACGATAATATGGAGCAGGCTATCAATAATCCACCTGAAGGTCAAAGTCAAGAGTCATGGGAGCAGGTGGTTGAGTTGTTCTCAAGTGAACAACATAAACGTCTTTCTCAAAAAGGCGTAACGAATAGAGCTAAACAACTCTATCCAAGTCTATATGGTAGTCAATCATATGCTCAAAGACGATATCTTCAGGTAAAAAACATATATTATATATCCTATGTATATTAATTCTTTTTAAATATTATGAATATTGTTTTTAATGTTTTTAGGAGCAACAAACCGGGACCCCAAGTCACATCAAAACGTGGAGGAGGGCGCATTACAGTGAAGGTTCAGGATGGGTTAACCAGAGGGTAGAAGAAGATTGGGTAAGTTAAATATGTTAAGTATGCTATTATCATTTATTCATATGTTTATAATATATCGTGTTTGGTGATTTTGACCCAATATGGTCTATATGCTATACATATTTGAGAATTATTGGTTTTGATGAGTTGTTAGTTTATATGTTGAAACTTAAGAATTTTATGTTAGTTGTGCTTATAAATTTAAAAAACATGGTCTATATGCTATCAATATTTGAGAGTCGTTGGTTTTGAGAAGTTGTTAGTTTATATGTTGAAACTTGGGAATTTTATGGTATTATGCTTATGATTAAACAACATGGTTTTTTTCCGTTTTATAAAAGTTATGCTGTCGAAATTTCATAAGAATCTTAATACCGTTTCATTTTAATTCTTTATAATTGCAGGAAAAAATTGAAAATCAATACACCCAAATGCAAATGGAGGCTGGTGAGTCGCCCGTTAATGAGATAGATTGTTTAGAGTTCGCATTATGACAAAGACGTGGTCATACGAGAGGTGTTGGACGAAAAGTAAAAATATCTATCGTTATGAGTTATCAAGCGGGTCATCATCACATCGGGATGAAGAAATAGAAACACTAAAGCGACAAATGCAAGCAATGCAAGAAATAATGAATCAATTTGAAAGACAAAAGCATAATCGCGATAACGATGAAGATGATGAAAACAACGAAAATTAAAATGTTTGTTTGTTTGAGTTGTAAAAACTTAAGATATACTTTCTTTTTATTTGGTATGTAATTAACTAAAATTGGTTGATTTTTATTTGGGTATTTGATATATTAGTTTGAATTTCTGTGTATTTTATTTGGGATCTTGGTTGGTTTTTAGGTAAAAAAACCTGACAAAAAACAGAATTTTAAAAGTAAAATTTTTAACCAAATACCCTATGGCGACGACATGTCGTCGCCATAGGTAAAATTAATTAATTATTTATTAAATTTTATTAATTAATTTAATATTAAATAATAATATTTACTAACCCTATGGCGACGACATGCCGTCGCCATAGGATGTATTTATTTATTAAATTTAAATTAAAAAATATCATTTATAATAATGCCGACAAGAATTTGGCGACGACATGTCGTTGCCACAGAAGTCTATGGCTACTGCTCTATTGCGATGACCAATTTTTGAGCTATTACAACAAGGCTATGACTACTGACCCTATGGCGACAACATATCGTCGTCATAGCCTATGACGACGATATCTAGACCCTATCGCGACGACTTTTGTCGTCGCCATAGTCACATTTTTCTTGTAGTGTTTGTTATAGTTTTACTTATGTGTACGATTTCTCAAATGATTATTACCCTGACGAGATTATGCTAAATAAACATAAAAAACTACTAGTTGTTTCTTATATAACCAGCTAGCTTTATTAAACTCTTGTATTACACCTGTTGAATAAATATAATAATTTTTTCTTAATTATAAAACGATATTTTAAGATAAGATACGATTAAAATTACATGTAAGTATGGACTATAAGTAATAAAACAATAATATCAACTTTTTAATCTTTTACTTTAAAACTTTTTTTTGTTTTTTTTTTGAAAAAAGCAACATTTTGTTTCAAAAACTCTTATAATAACTCCCAGTTTTAATTATTTTTTGTTTATAAAAATTTTAATTTTTAAAAACACTAATTTTAAAATATTTTATATTTTTAAAAACTTTGATGTTTTAAAATATTTCTTCTTCTGTAGAAATTTGTTTTTTAAAAATAAAATTAATACAGATATCTCTTTCTCATTTATTGAAAAAACTATTATTAATCTAAAAAAAGTTATATAATATTATTATTAATTAATAAAATTATTTAAGTGGAGGGGAGCAGGAAAATTTTGATGAGAAAAAATACGGTGCTACCGCGTGTCTCTCTTGATTATTTTTTTTATTAGGGTAGGTAAATTATTAGTAACTTTATCATTTTTTATAGATACACATCCAATATTATAAATCTAAGTTTAGAATATAATACATGCCTTTTATTTAGCGCATTCATTTCCACATGTTTTATACATTTTAATGTAATATTATCTTGAAGTTATTTATTATACGTCGATATCATAAATCAATTGGTTAATAGTAAATAGATTTTATAAACATCTTTAATTAACATCAATCAAAACCAAATAATACGAAAAAAATATTTTAAAGTAAATAGCACGTTGATGATGTGGTGAGATATGACAGACCAATGGTTGGACACAAATGAAGCACCATCTTTTGAGTATGACTTCCACCCACGTATTTAAGTCCTTTTTCGATGACTTCTAGGAGTGTTAAATGGGCAAACTCTCGAATATTTTTATTATAAAAAAATAAAATAAATTACTATTTTTCATCCCTAAAATTTGTTAAAAATAACTATTTTCATCTAAAAAAAAAAATAATAGTTTTGATACAATATTTTCAATTAAGTAATGATTTCGTACACTTTGTTAACCCCATCCATGAATTATGTTAGAAGTTCCTCATGTGCCCATTACATGAAAAACATTTTAGTCAATTTAACTTGAAAAAAATGTATTTTTTCATATAGGATTTTTGTTGCTATCATTTTAACCCATCACGAAGAGCTTCTTTCTCTCACTTCATTTCGCCTGCCCGTTTCGTTTCCTTTTGCCGAAGTTCGTTCAATCGGTAAGCATCCCGTTAGCTCTTCATATTTCCTAGCCTATCTATTCCCACTATCTCTGAATTCTACGGATATTGCTGGGACTTTGTTACCTATTCTAGTAGTTATAGCCCTAGTTGCAGGAGCGAAGGGTGATAGACTCTCAAGTGAGCCGGGAAGCCTTATTACTTTTCTTTCGATATAGCAGGAGGTCAAAAAAAACGAAATGCAGTCAAATAAAAATACAGCAAAGAAATGCAATGAAAAATTCTCCATGATGAAATATACATTTTGCCCTAGTTAAAATCAAACAACCATAAGATAGAATAACAATGGGAGTGAACACGTATTTGGAAGAATGGTAATGCAAACTCACCACAAATTTGAGATCAAACCCATAATCTTGTTTTGAAACGTACCACGATGAAACAACCATGACGACGGTTTTTTTGAAGGATCAATAGAGGAGTCGCAGATCTATGAAGTTGATCACTGAGGAGTCGTGGCTTGTGAAGCCGATCGATAGAAGAGTGGTAGGTTTTGAAGTCGAGCGATGAGGAGTTGCAGCTTATGAAGCCAATGGACAAATGATTGCAGGTTGTATAGTCAATTGATTGTAGGTGTCAGGTCTAGGAGTGAGAATCAAAAAGTTTTTTTTCTAGCTAAATTGACTAAAATACCCATCCTATGAGAGCACATAAAGGGCTTTAAACAAAATCCATGGATGGGGTCAACGGAGTGAATGAAATTCATTACTTAATTGAAACTATTGGTTTAAAGTGGTTATTTTTAAACTTTTGGACGAAAGTAGTTATTTTAAGCAAACCACAATGATGAAATTAATAATTTATCCTAAAAGTATAATATTTTTTTACTTATTAAAACAATTACTCTAATGATGGTACAACCTTTATAAATTACCACAATGATGAACATTAGTATTTCCTGTATTACTTAGAGCATTTACAATCCAGCCCCCATACTCATCCTTATAATTATAATAAAACTAACTATTTTTTCTCTCTATTTTTTAATTAAATAATTTTTTCATATCTTTATCATTTAATTTTCTCTATCATTATCTCACAACCACTTTAAAAATATGGGAAATCACTATACAACCTTCATAAATTTTCTTTCTTCTTCACTTATAACCATCTCTTATAATATATGGCACCCACTTACATAAAAATGGAAAACGAGGGGTGAATGCTCTTAGACATATTTTAATTATATCATGGTAATCATGTTTCTTGGCGTTTTATTTATATACTACATTATAATACATTTGAGTAGTACGGGATTGTTTTTTATGTTAAGTTTTAAAAACTCAAGGAGTGAAATTGTTTTTTATTAATTTAACTATCTTAATTGTCTTTTACTTATGTGATTACAATTTTTGACTTTTCATCAAACCATCAAAATGAGCATTTATTTTATTTATTTGAGTAAAATATTGCCATAGTTTTTAACTTAAAAATAACATGTTATGTTTTCTGTCATATTGCATGGGCACCCTTTGGTATATATGCATATATAGAATTAGGTTTAAGTAAAAAGACGTTTAAGACTCTAAAAACCTAGTATACATCATTGTAATGTAATATCAGAATATTATAAGGCTGATGCAACCAAAGAAGCGAAAACAACAAAGGGTCTTCTGCATGCATGCACTGGACGTACAAGGTAGAAGTTGCTTCGGAAGTTTTACACTCTCCATCAGAAATACTCTAAGTGTAAAATCTTTCGAAGCCAAAGTCCAAATCTTCCGAAGCCAAAGATGAAGTCTTCCGAAGCTTCAGAGACAAAGTCTTTCGAAGCCAAATTACTGTGAAGACTGATTTCGTCTGAAGACAGAGAAGACATGCTTTCTCTGATCTACTTTACATAAAGCTGACACACTTTCCGCTGCAACTCGAAGACTCATCAACTTATACAAGTTGGTGAAAAGTCCATGCTTTTGTAAACTATAGATTAAGGTCTTTGTCTATAACTTTCTACTATTGTACCTGTAAACCTTTTATATTAGAAAAGGATGTGAGCTATGGCATGCCATAGTTACTAGTCAAAAGACAATCTACCTTTTCATTCTACATTGATCTTGTTGTCTAGATTAGTATTTCCAACTGTCTTTCTAAGTATTGACGGTTGTAGGATATAGTATAAAATGTCTCAGGTCCTTGTAATTCTACTATGCTTTGTAACACTTGTAATAGAACTTGAGAGCAATATACAGCATCTTTAAAAACCATACTTCTTTGTTCTTGTTTTTATTTCCGTTTCACTACTTACTTGTGTTCTTAGTATCATCATACTCAAACCCGGTTCCCCATTTGAACTGTTAAGTGTTCTAAATCTCTCCTTATTGTGAGACTGATTGTATTGATCACCCTTGACACGGTCCTGTAATCATGTATTTAACATGTGTCTTTTTATATTTATGTATGAGAAAGTATGTTGATAACTATGTCAAATATCTTAGACTATTGTTTTAATAATATTTTCAGCATTGTGTTATATGTATTACCTATTGTATTTTACGTTTTAAAACATTTCACACTTTTTTATTATTAAAAGTATTCTATGTTTAAGATATATTTATTATTATTTTATTATTTTGTTTTACATATTAAAAGTATATAATAAAGTTATTTCACCAATGTTTTGTTAAGTTGATTTTTTTAAAACACAAAAGTATTTATAAAAAACACATAACAAGCAAGAAAAATACAATAATACATTCATCTTTAAGTTTTATGTTTTGTATCATTTTTTACTATTCACTACTTTTATATATCAATATTTTGTTTTTGTTTTATTATTGTAAAGAAATACCATGA
>CM046432.1:5187132-5274632 GCA_025506505.1 Flaveria sonorensis | reverse complement strand
CGAGTCAAACCCAAGACAAGACGTGATTAAACTATGTTCAAATTGTTGGCATTCCTGACTAGAACAATGAATAGTTAAGGACCTTAAAATAATATTTGTTTCTTTTTACATATATCCAAGAAATTTATGTTAATTTTTTTTATCATTTTATACCTTCTATGGTCTACAACACAAAATATTTTTAAAGTGTATATATATATATTTATCATACCAAGGGAACACAATAATGGTTAATTGGGTCCAATTGCAAAATTGCATTGGTTGTGAGTTCTCTTTTTCCATCCAGCAACCCCATAAATTTATATATTAATTGTAGCCTTGCAACCAACCATCCTAGACCAAATATCTTAAAACTAAAGTACAAGTTATGTCTACAAAAGCATCAATTTTTTCTTTAAAGTTGTTAAAAAGTTCAATGTTTTTGGTACATCTTACACCTGGCGGGTAAGTTTCTTTATTTTGTTATTAAAGTTTTTATTAGTAACAAAATGTTTATATTAGACAATATGTCAAGTTTTATATCTTAAAAAATATTTTTTAGGCAATTTAATAGATAATATTTTGAAACATCAACTTCAATGTAAGCAACTTTTGGAAAATTCAACATCATTCGTTCTAGTACAAGCGATTGGTAGAGTTCTTATCGGACCATGCATGGACTACTTATATAATTAGTTATTCCATCCAATTTGATATTTTGAAAATTTTAGTGTTGATGGTAAATAATTTCTATTTAAAAGGAAAAGTATCGCCTACTACATCATTGATGGGTTAGTATCTTAGACTCTCTCGAGATCACCTTGAAACACAAGATATGTAGCCTTCTAGGTAACAATCTTACAAACCCTCTCTTATGTACATTTAATTAATACTCGATAAAAACCAGAGAGATCATTTATGCAATTTGATTAGACCATAGAGGTCAATTATGCAATTTTCTTTAAATAAAAATAAGGGTAACGACAAATGCCACTTTTATAGTTTTACTAGAAAAAAATAAACATATATGGATAAGTCTTTGCGCATATATGCATTCATGTATATATACTACACTACACAAACAATTTGGCTTTCGAACACTTGGGTATTAAGACACTTTCACAAAAGAACCTTAAAGTTCAATATGTTCGTGTAAAAGTTTTAGGGTTTAATTTTTGGACTCTGGCATTGTAAGTTTCATATGTTTGGAACTTCTAGAAATAGCATTTTGAATAGTGATTTTGGTGGTAGTTAAAAATCTTGAATTGAATAACAAAAGTAACAAGAATGAGTATGCAACATTTTGGCTTTTGAAAGATTCAAATGCATAGTGTCACAAACGAATCTTAAAATTCAACATGTCTATAGAAAATAGATTTAACCTTAGAACTGTTTGGAGTTTTATAGATAACTTTTTGAGTCATATGAAATCATTTTTAGGTTAAAGTAATGGTTCTTCAAATTCTTTAATCAGACAAGACAAAAGAACAAAAACAAGTATACAGTTTTTCTTCTGAACACGTACCAGATACTAGACCGAAGATTGTCCTTATATAGGTGAGGAACCAACACAACAAATGTCGCAACACTTTGTGAAAAGTGTGAAAGATGTTGATTATAACCCTCATTAATTGGATAGTTATATTAGTGAGTACCGTAGCAGGAACTCTATTAACGGTAACTAAGTTACAATGGATAATTTGACCTTCTACAACAACTTAGTTGTTTTTGATGATCAAGTTGTCACTAATAGTCAAGTTTCCACTAATAATAGGTTACTTTTGATCTACTATTGTGGTTGATGTTGATATCAAATACTGATATCAATTCTTTGTGATGAACAATTTCGTAAACCTTTAAATCAATCAAGCATATAGTAAGCAACTTTGAGTGTACAATCAACTCCACTCTTGCTTAAGTTTTGATTGTTTTAAGTTTGGGTATTTTTTGCCGGTAATGACGGAGCTATAAACCTTTTTTCATTGAGGTGGAATTTTTTTGTTGGTCGCTTTATGTATGACTAAATATTAAAAATATTTTAGGTTCGGTTACATAACAAAAAGATTTTGGGGTCGGTTAATGTTGTCTCGCATATTTCTTCACGTTGAATTAGTATATAATTTTTGTATTTATGAAAGTTTTTATTACTTTTGTTAAAATTTCAAAAAAATAAATAAATAATAAACGAGTTGGTTTGATTTGTTTGCGCTCATTATTAATAAACAAGCAGAGCTGATTCGATTATTTTATAGCCCAAATCCAAGTTGAAGCTGCCTCGGATCGTTCATTAACAACATGCCTAAAACAAATTTATAGCCCTTTCCATTCATGTGAAACAAATAAAAAGCCAAAAAACATGTCCTAAGTATTTCTTATAAAGGCCAAAAAATATTTAATATAATACCGTTAGACATCGCATAAAACATCATATTAACCACCTCCAACCCCACCCCAACAAACACACCAGACCACCGATGGATCCGGAATATTTCCTCAGTGGGAGTTTTTAGAATGGCTCACGTAAACCGTTGAAATGAGTCGGATTAAAAAAGTTATATTAATTTGTATAAAATTTAACGGATTATAACACTACATTTCGGTAACATTATAGGCAACCAACAATAACAATATACCAACCACACATAATTTTATGATGTTAAAGTATCTAAACTTGTAAGTCTCGACCAAATTAATACAAATGGGCTCATGCACTTTCTGTTTTTTGTAATCACTGACAATAACAACTACTAATTACTAAATACATGTCAAATACAATCTAAACATAAACAAATAATAGGAATAAATCAATAGCATGGAACAACTAATTGAATTTGCGATTTTAATTTTATAAACTGTATTTTATAAACCGTGCTTCTCAAAAAGAGTAAATATACTCTAATACTAACATGATTTGAAGATTCAAACATAAGAAAATATTAAAGTTTAATAATGCATATACAAACAAGTTTCTTTAAAAAGCAAAGAAAAATCATAAAGGTTTAACAATAATAAGATATCAGAGTTCAATAATTTGTCTCCAACTTGAAATTAGACTATGAGCCTTGGGTGCCTTAAAGAAAAATTTTTGGGTGTCTTAACCAATTTAATCCTTATATAAACTAGATCATTTGGTGTTGAATGGGCCTAGACCCCCCCCCCCCCCCCCCCCCCCCTAAATATACATTGCATCCGTCTATGCACCAACTCTTCAAATCTTTAAGCAATTAATCAAGATTTTACTAAACCCACATGGAGGACACACAGAATATCGTGCTAATTGTGGCACTATCATCATCATCTTTTGCATTATTCATCACAGTAACCATGATTTGCATCTGCAGAAGAAAAGGGTATTCAAGAAACCATGAATCTTGTGATAAAGAATCAAGCTTTGAAGTTGCAGAAATGATGGAGATGAAGGAAGAGATGATCAAGTTTGAAGGTGGTGAAGATCTCACTTGTTTTGATGTGTTGGATGCTCCTGGTGAAGTGATTGGTAAATCCAATTTTGGGACTTTGTATGGGGCTAATTTGGTGAGGAGTAATACTGTTGTGGTGTTGAGATTTTTGAGACCAACTTGTATTGGGAAGGTACAAGATTTTATGCTTAATGTACAAGTTTTGGGATCTGTTAGGCATCCTAATTTGGTTCCTCTTTGTGGGGTTTATGTTGGTCCTAGAGGTGAAAAGCTTCTGGTTCATCCTTTCTACAGAAGAGGAAATCTTGCAGAGTTCATTAGAGGTGTGCATCTCTCTTTTCTTTCACTTTTTCTTTCAAATCAAATTTTATTTTGATGATAATTATTTTCATTTTGGGTATATTTTTAAAGTTTTACCTGAAAGAAGTTTCTAAAACCTCAATTGTTTGTCGTTTCGGGTTGATGACGTGTTAAATTGATGATGCTAGACATGTCTCATATTTATGTATGTAAAATACGTTACAATGTAGATCATTTCAAAACATTAAGTTTATGCGGAAATCAAGAGAACAAACCTAAGTTATTTATTTTTTATTAATGGTTCATTTTTTCTATTTCTAGTATGTTTTTGTAAATTTAAACGTTACAGGTAATATAACCTACATATGAATTATACATGTGTAGGTTCAATAAATATATAAAAACTCTTTTTAAGTTTATTTTAAATTTCAAAATTGATGAATAAATATTGAATTTAAAACATTTTCTTGTAGTTTAATAGATTTTTGAATTGAGAAAATGAAATATTTAATTTGTTCTCGCTGTTCTCGCAAAAAACTTTGTTCTGCGTAGAACTCTCCCCGAATACATTAAACCTATTTATTTGAAACAAGCCAAACAGGTTGTGATTGAGTTGTGAACGGGTTAAATGTGTCATAAACATCTTAGCGGGCTGTAAACAGATTATAATAAACTAGATAAACACGTTTAAATGAGTTGACCTTATAAAAATATTTTTTTTTCTAATTTTTAACAAGTTGACTTTGTTAAATTAAACGGGTTAAAGAAGACAACACAAACACCATTCTCTTCTAATTAAATGGATTAAACAAGTAAACCTTAACACGGTTAGAAAACAAAAACCTTATTATGCTTCTTTTGCTATACAGTATGCTATCATTTATGGTTTCTTCTTTTACTTTCAATTGTGCAGATGGAAATGGTGAATCTCAGAAATGGAGTGTTATTTACAGGATATCAACTGGCATTGCTAGAGGATTAAACCATCTCCATACAAGCCTTCAAAAGCCAATCATCCATGGAAATCTAAAATCAAAAAACATACTTCTCGGCCGAAATCATATACCATTAGTGTCTGATTTCGGTCTAATTCTACTCTTAAATCCATCCACAATTCAAGAAATGATCGAAGATGCTGCGGTAGAAGGTTACAAACCACCCGAGTTGATTAAGTCAAATGATATAAGTGTTGAGACTGATATCTTCAACTTTGGCGTGATCTTACTCGAGTTACTCACATGTAAGGAACCGAATGAGAAGCCAAATTTTAGGTCCAACTCAATCTTGGATCATCGTATATTTGGTCAAGTCGATGAAGAAGACATTTTGAAATTGTATCATCTTGCGATAGCGTGTTGTTCACCTTTGCCTTCTTTAAGGCCCGACATAAAGCACATTTGCAAGAAGCTACAAGAAATCGAACCCTCAAGACCAGAGTCTTGATCATGGTTAACTGTTAAGATGATATTCTTGAAGCAAGTTTAAGCTCAAGTCATGGGACTTTATTCTTTGATTCTTCATACAGATGTAGTATCTAGCTAATATCGTATTCGAGTGAGCTTTTAGATTATGTCTTCCGGTTTTTTATTACGATTTGAAAATTATAAATTAACATTGTTTTTAGCTCAAAACATAATAATACTCAAGAGACTAACAAGAAACTAAATTTTACAATACACCATGAAACATAAACACTCGCTACTGCAAAATCCCGCGTTAGAGTATATTTTGCCTTGCAGCAATGCAATGGAGACAACAACACCGGGAACAAGAAAACACGTTCATCGTCCTATAAAAAGGCAACTAGTCACACTATGCTACAAAAATGATCATATCTTTTTCCTCTATTGAAAAGGTAAATACCATAAAAAACAGACATATATTCAGAATTTTCACAAAAGCCTCTTAATGTTTTTTTTACACATAAAAAATAATATATATTATATTTCTTCTAAAAAATGTCCTTTAATATTCTATGTACATAAAAAGAAATATGCTTTACGTTTTTTCTCATAAAAATCACTTAACAAAATTTTCATATATGTCTTAAAAAATCACAAAAATGTCTAAAGCAAGTTTTTAATTGGTTTTCACAATTGGCTTTATCCACTTGTTCGTTTCTTTACAAGGTTTTTTAATCATATAATAGCCTTCGCACGTTTTGAGATTATTCAACATATTAATTTTTATACAATATAATGTTGTAACATGATATATTTTGATTCATCTCACATGTTCTAATATAGTTTGTTAATTATGTAAACTCGATGTAAAATTCATATGAAATAATGAATCGAATATGACTTTGTTGTTCTAAATGTGTTTTCAGATTTAGTTACAACCTTCAAGTATATCTTGGTATAATCAACTTGTTTTAATCTTCTTTATACAGAGTTTAAATTTTACATGTTAAAAGACTTAAATGGTTAAAAAAATTTTGAGATATTTTTATGTGAAAAAACAGTAATACATTGCTTTTTATATACAAAAAAATTATTTAGCAACTTTTGTGAGAAAACTGAAGATAATCAAGATATTTCATTTTTTTTTATTATTTTTTTATGATTTATGATACTTATCATTATCTACGAGCCCAGTAGCCCACTATGAAACCATTTGTAAGGCTGATGGGCTCCCATCAATACGGCCACAAAACTTGAAAGATTAAAGGCTTGTTCTTCAGCCCAAGACCCACTAACTAATCAATTATAGAAAAAAAAAATACTAAGATTTATTAACAAAACACGCAAATTGAGCCAAACTAAAAAAGTCTTATCCTAACTATGAGAAGCCTGCCACGAGTCGATTCGCGAGTCTAACACGACATTATCCTAACAACAAATTCACACCCCTACCAAGAGATAGTATTTTGATATGTTTACTGCTATGATTAGAGTTGCACAAATCGGGTTTGGGCCGGACCCGGGCCCGGGTACAAAACCGGGTTTGGGCCCAACCGGGTTTTTTGTACCCGGGTATTGGTGAACCCGGGTACGAACCCGGGTCGGGTTCAGCGAGATACAAACCCTACCCGGTATACCCGGGTAGGGTCGGGTCGGGTTCGGTTCGGGTATGAAACCCGGGTTCAACCGGGTTTTTGCCTTTTTTTTTTTTTTTTTTTTCTTTTCTTTTCTTGTGTGTGTGTCGAACACCGGGTCGTATGTTTTTTTTTTCTTATATTTTCTTTCCTTTTTTTTCTTTTTATTTTTCTTTTCCTAACCGGGTTCACTTGAATGACAAAAATTTAAACAACTTAATATATAAATATATACAAATCTTGAGTAGAAAATGTTACACTTATAATATACAAATATTAAATACTTTTTATATAAAACATTTGAATGACAAAGAAATTTAAAAAGAACATGAAAGACATATAATATTAAAACAACTTAAAAATAACAATATCGTTTAATTTTATCTACTACGAGATGCTTGATCAAATGCTAATTCTTCATCGGATATGCCAGAAGATACTCCGTCTTCTACCTCTTCATCATGTACTTTAGCTTCGAGTGTAATCTCGTCTTCGAGGCTTGTTTGGTCTTGTATACGATCCGTTGCGTCTAAGTGATCCTTTAAACAAATGCACATCTCCACTGCTTCCGGAGTTAGTCTTGTTCTTCGTAATGATATTACCCTGCCACTAAGAGAAAAAGCAGATTCCGAAGCTACCGTAGAAGCTTGGACGCTTAGTAAATCACGGGCCATAGCAGAAAGAATCGGAAATTGAGATTCTTTTCCTTTCCACCAAGCCAAAATATCGAATGCACGATAATCTTCGGTAGTCATAGTGGAAATAAAATCCGTTCCACTATATCTACCGAGCTCACTTGTTGGGGTGTTACCTCTTTGACGTTTAGCCGTCACATCCCGAACAACATTCAACATAGTCAAAACAGGGTCTTTAAACGAGGTACTAGCACTTGAGGTTGATCCGCTTGGCATGGTTATGTTTACGTTAGGCCCATATCTATTTAAATAAAAATTATAAATTGTTTTCAAACTATGATTAAAATTTTCTTTTGCCTCGTTTGAAAAATCAGGGTTTTCGTCATGCATATCCAAATTGTCATTTATCTCATCTATCAAACATTCAACCCCCGCAACATTTAGAAACGGATTTAAAGCGGCGGCACACGTAAAAACGGGTGGTAAGTCCTTAAAATATTTTTTAAACTTTTCTTTCATTGGTTCTATCATTTGATTAAACATATTATTTTTATTTTGAAAATTTTTAAAATTCAAAGACATAAAATATAGTTCTTGAAGCACCGAATAACTAGTGGAATAATAAACTCCCGATAATTTTGTTGTTGAGTTTTTAAAAACCTCAAGAAACTCGGATAGACGTTGAAGATTCTCCCAACCCGCATCCGGAAATGGGTCGGCTTCACCATTATCCGAAAGACTATTATGAAAAGCTTTCAAAGTGCCCTTTTGTTTTAAAGCACATTCAAACATGTGACAAGTCGAATTCCACCGAGTAGGTACATCCCAATTAGGACCTAAAAATCTAGAGTGCGTATCCTTACAAAGTTGTTTATAATCTTGATATCTTCTTCTACTTTTTTTAAAAACGTCATGTAACATAAATCGAAAAGATGTAATAAAGTTATTAACATATTGCCCGGATAGTCCGTCTTGCACTACTAAATTAATAATATGTGCAACACAACGAGTATGGAAAAAATCACCGTTTGCAATCGGAAGATATTTTAATTTTAATTTTTCAACCGCGGTTGTGTTGTTAGAGGCGTTATCAAATGCAATTGAAAAAAGTTTATTTTCTAATTTAAAAGTACTTATTACATTATCTAAAAAGTAAAACAAAAATTCTCCGGTGTGTGGATGCGGAAAAAGATCAAATGCAATCGTACGTTTCATCAATTGCCATGAATTGGGATCCACCCAATGAGCGGTGACGCAAAGGTACGATTCGGGTAAACCGTGTGGAGCCGACCAAACGTCACTAGTTAAGTTTACACCGGTATTTAAATTTTCAAATAATACAATTAAATCATTTTTTGCTTGTTTCCATAATTTTAAACAATAACGTCTAAGTGTAGTACGACTTACGTGAGTGTAACGAGGTTGAAGCGTCTCTCGAATTAAGTTGGTCAACCGAGGATTGTCGAAGTGACTAAAAGGCAAAGCTTCTTGAATCACGAACTTCGCCATTCGATCTCGAACCGTATTAACATCGTAATTAAAGATTCCACCGTCTCCACCCAATTGTGTTTGTTGTGAATCCGGATTACTTTTCAACGACTTACAAAACTTCTTGCTAATGTGTTTGTTTAAAGTCGTGTTAGAATCTTTAGCAAGCAAAGCTCCACAAAACTTGCAACGAGCCTTTACAGACCCGTCACTCAACTCAACCATATCCCAATTGCACCAAACATCCATGTTACGATTGTGTGCAAGAACACGAACGACGGTTGGAGCGTTGGACGAACCTTGACCAACGGAAGATTGTGAGTGAGCCATATCAAGATTGAAGAGAGTGAAAGTGTAAAACGAGAGAGTGAACGTGTAAAGCGAGAGTAAAGGAGAGTATTTTTTGCGTTTTTTGCGTATGTTTTTGCGTTTGAGACTTGGGTACTAAACCATATCAACCCACACCTATTTATACTAACTTATAAGCCTAAAAATGACAAAAAAACGGTCACAAATCGATCCCAACGGCTATATAGCCGTTAAAAAACGGCCACTTTTTAAAAAAAAAAAAAAAAAAACGGTCGAAACCGGGTACAACCCGGGTTCAACCGGTTCCGGGTCGGGTCGGGTCGGGTCGGGTCGGGTTCGGGTTCTAAGAAATTCTAGAAAATCATACCCGGTTCCAACCCTACGGTTTTTTTTCGGGTCCAACCCGGGTATGCATATACCGGGTCGTACCCGTACCCGGTTCCGGGTCGGGTCCACCGGGTCGGGTCCGAACCCGGTTTTTATGCCCACCTCTAGCTATGATTATATGAAAATATTGGGTTTGTGATTCAGTGATAGCGATAACGTCTTTTATAGCAAAATAGTTGGATATTATGAGTTGAAGTTTCATAAGAAGTAAAACTCTTCGATGTTAAAAAGAAGATTATAAGACACTAGTTGTTATGATTTGATATTATGTTTTAAAACTAATTATGTGCCTCTCACCATCTTATAGAACATAACCGGTTGCAACAAATTAGTATTTGAATATGTATTATGGTTGTGATAATCAAACAAGCAGCTTTTGAGGAGAAAAAATGAGCTATATAAATATTCACTTTAAACCATTTATAAAGTAAGTTCTAGTCGTTTAAATTACTTTACCAAGATGGACAAAAACGTTTTAACGGGTTAACATTTTTACTTCACATATTTTTTTCTTAGTTGCAAGAGTTTCATGAATTTTGTTATATTTTGGTTTTTGACGCGTTATTATTTCATTCTTTTATATCTAAATTTCTAGATTTTGATGAATATATTAAAATGAATATATATCTTTAAAAGCATCTATACACTTTCTGTGTGTTTTGTGCTCAGGTAAGTGTTTAACCAAACAAATCATCTATTATATACTACTTTTAGGTAAATAAGCATGAAGAATGCTAATTCCATCGGACTTAACTACGAGTGCGTTTGATTCGCGTAATATGTTGGAATTAACTTTGGAATTGGATTTTGAATTGAAGTTAGATTTGGAATTTAATATTTTTCAAATGATTTGAAATTTAAGTGAATTAGAATCCATCAAAGAGATTTATATTCTAACTGCATTTTATTGACAAAATACTCATAAATGAATTGAATTTATCACTCATTGCAAACAGCCACCACCTCCGACAAGCAATCACCGCCACTACATACCCCCGATCGTGTGTCGCCCTCGCCACCAACAATCGACCGCAGCTCACGACCGCGCCCACAGCCGAGACCCGACCGCACCATGCCGCTGCCACCAACCGATTGCGCTTGCCGCTCGGTCATCTGTTGGCGGTGGGCTTGGTCAGCGGCGACGGTCGATTGTCGACAACGGTGGCAGGCGTGGGCGGTTGTTGGCGGGTTTGGGTTGTCGGGATAAGGGTGACAAACTGGAGGTGGGTGGGGCGTCAAATGGTTTTGAGCAGTCGACGGCGTTCGCTGATCAAGGTCGGTGAGCGCTTACGGAGGTCAGCGAATGGCGGTGGCGGTTGGTGGCACAGGGTGGAGGTCGGTGGAGGCTGCTGTCGGAGGCCGGTGATGGCACCCGGTTGGAGGTCGGTGGAGGCGGCGGTAGAAGCGGCGGCGGTAGTCAGAGGTCGGTGGCTCCGGCGGTTGACGGTGGGTGGGGGTGGTAGGTGGCGGTCGGTGGTGGGGGCCGGTAGAAGGAATTTAAGGGAATTCATTCCAATTGTAATTTGAATTTCTTTTTCAACTAAACATGTTAAGAATGAAATTCAGATTCTAATTCCATCGTTAAATACCTACCAATGAATGAAACATATTGACAAATGGAAATTAAATTCCATTTCAATTAAATTTCGTCAAATTCAAGCATACCAAACGCAGCCTACATACACAGAAGATTACATGGGTTTGTATGGCATTACATATACGAATGATGTTACATAAAATCATCAAATATTGTAATGTTAGAAAGAAGATAAGATTTGGGTATAACGATGAACATTCGTGTAAAAAATTCTTCCATAGCACAGAAGGTTAGGGAGATCCATTATCAGTTTGAAACTTTTGTTAAAAACATTATACCTAATGATTTTTTCAGGAATTTTCACCACCATAAACGTAGATTCTTCTTCACCCCTGACCACATCAAAGACTTCAAATTGATATTCTGATTGATCTCGATTGCTATAGACCCTATCGGGGTAAGCGGTTGGAATCCCATCAAGCTCCACTCTGTATTTCGTAAACCATCCCGAATAATTGTTTAACATTTCATACACATTCAGGTGTAACGGGCTCTCATGACGCGCAACCTCGACCAAATGCAAATGGCCATGAGATTCTCCAAAGTAAAGTGGCCTCGCTCCCCACGACGAAGATGCCCTCTCCGGCAATAACATTTTTTGCACTTTTTCTACGTCGAGCTTATAGTATACTAGATAAAAGCAACCAGGAATCCAATTCATCGCGCCATTCCAATAAACTCCATAACTGAAAGAATTAAAATCAGACCCAGAGAAAGATTCTTGTGAGATTCTCCAATTTCCCGTATCAGACGAGTAGATTTGGATCTGAAACGTATTCGCATTATGATTTGCATGCCCATTCGCATTTCGAAAACAAATAACTTTGTATTGCGCACAATTTACTTGATGAAACGCTAGACCCATAAAGCATACTGTTTTACTAGCATCCAAACCTCCAATGATTGGCGGGATTACCGCAAATTGCTTAGTGGTGGGATTAAATACGTAGTATTTACGTGCATGTTCCTTCCCTCGATTGCTACAACAAAGCAGTAACCCGTTACAAGATTGCATAATTCTAATGCCATAACGATCAGGATAGAAATTAAGACTTCGAAAAGGAGGAGGGGTTTGGTTTTCAGCATCGAACGGAATAAACAAATCGCGAACAAAAAGACCAGGAGAAACCGGAACATTGTCATATGGGAGGGTGAAACGTTGGTGACTCAAAAGCGATCGCCAATGTTTGGATACAGATTTGAACCGAAGGATGGAAGTAACTGGGAGACGACGAAGGATTTCGGTTAAAAGGTCATCGTTGGAACCAACTATAGCTCCGGACTGTGTGGACTCCGCCATCAAAGCCTCCGGGATGGTTTGAGTTTTCTTGATTTTGGTTCTTTTGTTCACCATTTTTCTTGGAGTGAATTTAGGCACTTGGAGATAAGGGGTATTTATCATGATAGAAAGATTGTCATGAAAGCTGATGAAATAAAACTTGTTATAAAAGCTTCAAGACTTTCTTATTGTTGACTTGAACTAGTCAACATCTCTAATAAAGTATCGTATAATTTATTTAATCTTTGTATGATTAATCTTATCCCGATTAAAACTGCTTAACAGCTCTTATGTATTAAGAATACACATAGGGTGTTAATGTTTTCAGAACCGGATCGGACGTCGAACCGAACGTACATATTACTGGTTTGGTGGTCGGACCGGTCGAACCGGATTTAAAAACTAGATGATGTCATAATTATATATATATTTATATTATATATATAGTTATATATAATTCAATATAAGTAATTTATGTGTGTATTTTATAGTTATATATAAAACTTAACAATAATTATACATCCAGCATTGAAATTCATCGTCCGACCTATCCGTTCAACCCATTAAAATAAAAAAATTAAAAAAATAGAAAATCCGATTCGAACCGGCTGGTTCTTGAAAAAATAAACGATTTGGAGTGGATGCCATCCGGTTGTGACATCATTGTAGGGTGTTTAATAAAATATAGTAACTACTTTTGTCTTTTGGGTGAAGTGTTATAATTAATGTTCAAGATTCAATAAAATATTCAGATATAGAAATTAAAAAATAAAGTTGGTGAAATAAATTCAATCTCCTTCTCCCACTTATTCATTAGGACGAGCGGCTTTGTCCTTGTTGTTTGCACTAAAGTGTCTTAAGTAGCCCGCGGGGAGTCTGTTTATTCTCGATATATAGAGATAGGTTACGGTACAAAGTGTTTTTTTCGTGCGAAGCGTACGAAGTTATCACGCAAGAATGAAGGTTACGGGTGGAATTATAACGCAAGTGTAAGAATTAATCAGGTGGAATTATAACGCAAGTGTAAGAATTAATCACGCATAGATGAAGTTATCAAGCAAATGTGGAATTATCACGCAAAAAGGTATTCTTGCGTGATAATTTCATCTCTTCGTGATAATTTCACGCGAGTGTAATTCGTCTTGCGTAATTATCACTTTGTTCTTGTGTGATTATTATTGTTCTTGCATGATAATTCCACCTCAAAACTTCGTACGCTTCGCACAAAAAAACACTTTGTATGGTAACCGCTCCCTAAATATATATGTAAATTTTATTAGTTCAACGGATTATGCTTTTCTTTTATATTTTTTTAACATATAATATGTTACAAAATTCAGAATATTTTATTGTGGTATTTTTATTTTTATCTACATTTATTGAAAACTGTCATGGGTCAAATACAATATGTTCTTAACTTTTTATTTTTAATTTTGATATGTACTAGTTTATGAAATTTCGAATATATTGTTGCTACGTGTTTATTGTTATCTACATTTCAATATAATTTTTACTCAAGACCGAGTCGTGTGAGTGCTTGCTAGGTTCATCAAGTACATGTTCGGTGCCTACAAAGAAATACTTTTTATCTAAGACGCATCAACTTTTTTATCAACAACGCATATTGTTCCGCCGACAAGATACTGATTAAGAAATAAAAATTCTCCTGCTCCTTAAAGTCCAACATTTTCTTCTCAACAACGTAACTCGCAATTTTATATTTACGCTTTCATAAATTTTATATAGTTATGTCTAAGGGAAAGGTTCAAACAGAATTACTTCTAAAACTAAAAAGTGTAATAAATAATTTCAACCATTTATCTCCTTAATCAAAAGTTGAAATCAAATTGTAAAAAAAAAAGTTTTTAGAGAAATATTTTAGAAATAATTATTTTTGTTAACTTTTTGCAAGTTCCCTATTTCTTTAAACGTTCATAATTTTTATTTACGACGTTATTTTTTTTTTATAAATATCACACCATAAAAATAAGTGTTTTTCATCTTTAAAACGAGTACAATATTGTTATATAAGAAGATAACTTTTTACGTTTTTAAACTTATATCTCGTTATTGTGTATTTGGTGCAGTTCATTGTGTCTTTTTGTCAGTTATTGTGTTTTTTTGAATACTATTGTGTTTTTCTAAAATGATAAAATTTATGAAATATAATGATGGAATAACATTATTGTATCTCTAATATGCAAAACATAATAATAAATTAACAACTAATTAATCTAACAGATTAAAAACAATTACAAAGTAACACAATGTCTCATTGTGTCTTTTGATCGTCATTGTATTTTCTTAAACATTATGAGTTTTGAAAAATACATTAGGGAAATAAGATTATTGTGTACTGTAAATGATAAAACACAATAATAGATAACTACAGTTTTATATAATCTATCAAAAAATAATGACAAAAATAATACAGTATGTTATATTCAAAACTATGAGTTTTAAAACATACATTGGTGATAATATATCATTGTGTACTTTTAATTGTAAAACATAATGATAGATAAAAAGTTTATAATCTATAAAAACAATGATAAAAATAAACCAAAATGATCTAAAACGTAAAACACAATGATTAATACACATAACAAATGATGTAAAAGATATGACACAATAAACTGATATTTGACACAATGAACGTATAAGACACAATGAGCTGACGTATTTAACACAATAACCAAAATGCCCTCCTATTTAAAACAATTAAAAGACACATGTCAAGCACATAATCGTTCTTATGCTTTTTAGATTAAACATTATTTTTGTTATAACCAAACCCTATGTCTAATATTGCCACCAACAATATACACAATCTATAGAGATTGAATTCCGGAGTACTAGTGTACGTTAGTTATATTAAAGAGGTGATAGTTGAGTTTATTAATACTTTTGTTAATGCAGCTGATGTTTTCACGAAGGCTCTTAATCGATCAAAGTTTCAAAGTTGGTTGAAAATATTAACTGTTGAATAAAGACTTTGCACTAAGGTGGAGTTTGTTGGAAGTTTATAGTGCTTCAGTCTTATGGTTTTAAGTGTAATGATGTTTTCTATATACTTTCATTGTTCAGGGGGTTAGATGTAGTTTTTATAAAGTTCATATCATTAGGTCGTTATTAACAATTAATTGTTGTTACTTAGGTTGTAGAGATCAGATCAATTCCTTTTGTAGGTTTCAGTAGAATCATAGTGTGTGCAAGTGTTCTTGGTGTATACAATCTTTCTTGAGTAATTGATTCTTAGTTCTTGTTGTTCAATCTTCTACAATTGTTTCACAGTATACATCTCCGATCATTGTAAAATATATTTTATACATGAAGCGTGGAAAGAATTTTGGACTCGGTTTATGTATATGCATTAACCTTTTGGGATAGCATATTAGTGGCATTTTAATTACATCGGCAATACGCAATGTTGGATAGATCATGTGTAACGAGTTAGACACACCATAATCAAAACTTCTCGAAAAAAAAATCTAACCTTAAAAGCTGAACGCAACGTTGTAATCAAGAGTGCGACAACACTTGTTAGAGAACTGCTTTTCTGCTTTCAAGCATATCGCACACCTTTCAGGCATAATTAAACATCAAGCATACAACAATCTTCTTCAAGCTAAAAACTTACCTTCAAATCAATCCCTCATTTAGAGTTTAAAAAAGAAAGATTGCAAATTCAGAAATCTTACAATCTTTACTCTACAAATTGGATTGTCGTTTAAAACAAAGTTAAAGATTGCATATAACGATGAACTTCTGAGTATCCAATCCTTCCATAGTAAACGTCTGTCAAATCGAACATCCACTCAGAACTCTTACCCACAACATTGTATCTTATGATCTTCTGTGAAACTTTCAATACCATGAATACATCTTCTTCTTCTTTGCCTCTAATAACATCAATAATTTCAAATTCAGAACAATTGTGGGTTTGGATCATATTAGAAAAATCGACCGGAAGATCATCAAACTCCACTTTGTACTTGACGAACCACCCCGAATGATCCTCTAACATCTCATACACATTTATGTGTAAACAGTTATCATCACTCGCGATATCCACTAAATGCAGATGACCTCGAGATTCCCCAAAGTAAATTGGCAGATATCCGTCACCATATCCTCCCAAGGACGCTATCCTCGTTGGCAATGGCGATGGTAACAACAAATTTTCCATTTGTTCTTTTTTGAGATTGAAGTATGATGGACTAAGATAAGAGGGAGCCCAATGAATAGATTCATTCAAGTAAACTCCATTTCTAAAAACAGTATGATAAGGAGCATATAAATGATTATTTGTAATCTTCCACTTACCTGTATTAGATGAGTAGATTTGAATATGAAATAAACCATCATTATGATTTATACGAGTACGATGAATACACATAACTTTGTAGTGGACACACGTTGTTTGATGAAATGCCAAACCCATAAAACATATCGTTTTACGAACATCCTGACCTCCAGGAACTGATGGGATGATTGCAAATTGCTTGGTGGTGGGGTTAAACACGTAGTACTTACGAGAGCGTTCATTTCCTCTATCGCTACAACAAAGTAGTAATCCGTTACACGATTGTACGATTCTGATACCGCTAAGATCGGGGTAGAAATCGAGACTACGAAAAGGAGGAGTGTTTTGGTTTTTTGCTTCAAATGGGATATACGTGTTGCGGATAAAAATACCAGGAGTGATCATTAGGTTGTCATACGGGAGGGTGAAACGTTGGTGACTTAAAAGCCATCGCCAGTGTTTGGATACAGATTTGAACTGAAGGATGGAGGTAACGGGGAGCCGAAGAAGGATTTCGGTTAAAAGGTCATCGTTGGAACCGATCAAAGCTCCAGACGGAGTCGGATGATGATCGGTATCCGATGTGGAAGCCTGGGAGAAGCAGGTTTTAAGGGTGTTTTGGGTTTTCTTGAATTTGGCTCTTGTATTTACCATTTTGGTGTGGGTTGAAGAGGTGTTTGGATGGTGAATTTTATTGGGAGAAGTATGCCACAAAAGACGATGAAAACAAGATTTCCATATAAGCTTTGCCAATACTTTTTCTTGTTGATTTTAATCATAGTATTAAACGATAATTTGCGGTTTGTCTACACAAATATATTTTGCATATAACTTAATAAAACCTTCGCGAAAGTTATGTTAGATTCATCATCAAATTAAAGTTTATGATGAGGACAAACCTGATGATGTATTATTAGAGCATTCATAATTCATCTCATATTCTCGTTCTTATAATTACACTAAACATTATTATTTTTTTCTTTTTTTTTTTAATTAAATAATATTTTTTCATACCCTTATCATTACATTTTTTCTCTCATCCACTCACAACCACTTTAAAAAATAATAAAAAATTGATGGGGGTTATATTGTGTTTCCCCAAACATGGGGAAACAGAATACAATCTGGCCCCATAAATTTTCTACCTCTCTCACTCACAATCATTCACAACCATCTACCATAATATAGGGCACTCACTCACATACATATGGAGAACGGACTGTGAATGCTCTTATAGATAGACATCTCCGTTAATGCAAAAAATATGGTTGAAATGTGAGTAAAAGATTGAAATTGGTGTGAGTACAAATTAAGTATATACTTGGTAATTTTAACAAGTTAATAGAAAATCACCCTTTTTAATTTTAAACAGCTATATAAGCATTGAAGCCTTGAACGGTGTTAAAAACTAACGGGAATTCATATAGAAGAAAAAGGGTGTTCATACTTATTTTTTTTCATATCGATAGGGGGTGTGGTGTTCCCACCGGGACCGAGTGGGCCCGCACCCCAACTCGAGTGTACTCTGCCTACCCATACGTTCTTTCTTATGTGTATGTATGTGCAATGCTTTCTATTCTAATTTGAATACATTGTATTCATATGTAATAGGGGTGTTCTTCGGATATTTTAATCGGGTTTCGGGTAGATCGGGTCGGGTTAAACGGGTTTTTCAAGTTTCATGTTGTAACCGATAACCGATCCATATTAGTGTTCGGTTTTTCGGGTTCGGGTATTTTGGTTTTCGGTTATCATCGGGTCGGATTGTTCTGTTATCGGGTCCGGTCATCATGATTTTGGATTGTTTGACTGTTTTTCAGCTTCACTTTACAAATTATCATGTATCTTTTGACATAATATATGTATTTATTATTAATAATAGAAAGAAAGATGTGAATATTTATTGTGGTCAAAACATCTATTATTTAAGATTTAGATTGAGTAACAATTAGAAAAAACAACGAAGCATATTTGATTAATAAACTTTGAAGTTTAATCGGGTTAATCGGGTAACCCGAATTGATCATTTGTCTATCCATTTTCCGATCCAATCTACTTCGGATTAACCGAATATCCGAATAAGTTCTACCCGATAACCGTTCTACCCGACCCATTCTACCCGATTATGATTCGGATCGGTCGGTTTAATCGGGTTCGGGTAAAAACGACACCCCTAAATTATGTAATGTATTATGCTCCTTGTGGTGAAGAAACTTAGACACGAAAAACAATTTTTAAATGAGGATTATCAATTTGGCAGAATTAGTAACTTTGTCATATTCATTGAATGCATCCTGTAACTTATTAGCTTTTTTCTTTTATATAAATATATCTTTCAAACTTTTAATTTACACCGACTACCTACAATATAGATCTATTTCTCCCCAAGATTACCAATGTTGTTTCATTGAACTTAACGATCAAGGAAATAAACAGTTATCAATACTATATCATAATATATTTTAGGAGAACAAGATTGTCTATTTACATTAGCTTTTAAAAGTTTAAGAGGATAAAATTATTTTTTTTATAAATTTGACTACCTTAAATCCTTAATTATCTTTTACACAAATATGCTCATTATATGATTAGATACAAAAAGATAACTGCATAATATTAATTATTAGAAGTATGTACGTATCTACGTACACACGTACATGCATGTACCTACGTAAGTACATACTACAGACGTACGTATGTGTACCTACGTACACACGTACACGTACCTACCTACCTACTAACCTACCTACCTACCTACATATGTACATACGTACATACATTGATAGGCTAAGTCAAGAACCACTAGGCATGGGTTTTTTGAAAACTCATGGCTCGTGGCTCTCTCGAAAAAAGCTTAGAAAAAGCTCAAAATCGGCTCATATAAAAACGAGTCGAACTGGCTCAAATCGATTTATAAAATGAGTAGAGCTCGAACCAAAGTAAGCTCAGCTAGTGGATAGCCGATTAACCGGCACATTGAATTGCTTGTTTAACTCGTTTAAATTAAATCCTCGATTACAATTTACATAAATCATTATCCATACTTATCTATAAAAGCAAACTCACTCACTCTTACTTTACTCTAAACACACACCTTATGTTCATGATTAGACTTGAACGTGCAACCAATTGAAAAGGGAAATCATGTAGCAAGCATGGCTACCATTAGGTTATAGGCTAAGGGGATGGTTTCTGAGAAAATCAATAATTATATGAAAGTCAAATAAAATCACAGAAACTATTAACATAATTCATAAATATTATATTATTTTAATTGTTAAAAAGGTATTTAAGTATTTGTTACATACATGTTGAACATAAATACGAGAATGAAGAGTCTTACATATACGTAACACTATGTCAAATGAAAAATGGTTACGTATACGTAACCTATATGTGATGTATATGTAAAATCATGCTACAGTTTTTCATTTGATTCATACCCTTATTTATATATACTCATACACACCTATAAAGGGTAGTGATAAAAAATTAAAGTTACGCGAACGATTTCATTGTTTTTCTCTAATTTTTACGTACCATTGTAGTTTTCTTATGATCCTCTCTATAGGCCAATTGGTTTATAAATGGTGATGCCATAAGTAGATAATGCTCGTAGTATACATTTTGTGATAATAGTAATCGTAGCAACATGTAAAATGGCATGTGCCATAACTGGTGAAGCGAAATAACATTGCTTATGTTCTCGTGTTTATTTAGTTACTAAATGCTCAACATTAATTCTATTCACCTGGTATAGATTATTCAATGATTGAGATGTAAATTGTAGATGATTCATTAGATTGTCTATTTGTCTTCTTTTATCATCATTGCTTACCAAAAAACCACTGTAGAATTGGCCACTCATGTGAGAAATGATATTAACAAGCATATTAATTTCTCAAAAACCTAATTTTTTGAGACATTATATCAAACACAATAGTTGCTTATTAGAACATCATATACATTTTATGCATGTAAGTTCAAATTTTGCGCGAATTTTTTATCCACGAATTCGATTGTCTATTAAAACAAGTTAAAGATTGGATATAACGACGAACTTCAAAGGGTGCAATTCTTTCGTGAAAAACATCCGTCAAATCGATTATCCGCTTAAAACTCTTATCCACAAGATTGTAGAAATCGAGACTACGAAAAGGAGGAGTGGTTTGGTTTTCAGCATCAAAGGGAATATACATATTGCGAACAAAGAGACCAGGAGTGATTGAAAGGTTGTTATATAAGAGGGTGAAACGTTGGTGACTTAATAGCCATCTCCAGTGTTTGCATACCGATTTGAACCTAAGGATCATCATTCGAACCGATCAAAGCTCCAGAGTGAGTTGATTGATGATCAGATTCCGATGAAGAAGCCTGCGAGAAGCAGGTTTTAAGGGTGTTTTGGGTTTTCTTGAAGTTGCTTCTCGCAGGTTTCTTCAGGTTTTAAGGGTGTTCTTAACCCACATTTCACAGGTGTGCGGCTTAAGTCGTAACCACACTTTCCTCAAATCAGCACTTTCATCGAAAAGCAAAAGCGCCGTTTGATGTTTCGCCTCAAATTCTGACCATCCCAACGCCTCCAGCTTTTCCATGCATGCATCTATATCATTAGATTGATTGTGTTATTCAAGCAACATCTTTGCCACATTCCTGATATCCTCCCCAACTTTCATGAGATGTGAATTGAATGTTTGTTTCCCTTTTATAGACCGACCTGATGACTCATTACTAACACCTTGAGTTGATGATTTTCTTTTTTATTTAGACAGATCAAAAGACTCTTCATGAGCCCCATGTTCCATTTGAGTGCCATCAATGTCCAAAAGAGCATTTTGATCAATCACTTCTACAAAAGGATGAGGGAGTGTAAAAGATGGCCCCCAACTATCAAAACCATTTGAAGTAGATCCTTCAAACAATTGAATACACAAGTCGGGATAATCAAGTGGTGCTTCTCAACTTTTCTACGAATTTGTTGGAATATGTAAAAAAATTATAAATTATTATGAGGTTATTGAAATATATATGTATATATAAAGAAATACCTTGATCTCAAGTTGTCATTCCTCTTCCGTTAAGTTAAAGGTATTTGTTAGAGAGTTATAAACATTTTCAGTTTTGTTCTTAAGCTTTGACCAAGCTGTAAATTTTGATTTCAAGTAATCATAACGGTTCTTCATTTGTTTTTGATCCACTATAAACTCATATTCTGTTTTCAATTTCTCAGCAACGTTTCTCCGTGAAATCATTTTTAGGCTACTACCCTCATGTCCATGAAGTGCAATTTTATGAATACATGATTCTAGAAAGGTTTTATCAACTCCTTCAAGCTTCCAGTTAATCCTAATCGTTTTTTTTAGCCATTTTCTTAGAAGAATCTATCAATTATAACATGTATTATACAAATTAGAAGAATTAATCATATCATAGAAATACAAACACACAATATCAGTTATAGGTTCACAATCATTGAATTGGTTATCTTGTTAAAGGCACACAAACTAAATGCAAAATCAGGACAATTAAGCTTATCTTGCATAATCATCATCATCCAAAGATCTTCAGTTGGTACTGTTATAGACTTGCATAATATGCATACATCATTACAGAAACACGTAAAAACAGCAGCCTTGATTACTCTGTACTTCAACAATCATTGAACAATTCATACGACCTATCTATGGAGATTCTACTAATGTTTACATACTGCACAATAAATCACCATCACAACTTGCACAACTACCTAGTCTAAATCCTTCCCATGAACATGTATCAAAGATCAAACTGAAGACAACAAAAAAACCAGGTAACCGACCCCAAACCCCGAAATCGGCGACCATGGGGTCTGCTTATGTGCAATCGGTGGCCATGGCCGACCCCAACACACCGAAATCGACGGTCACCGACCCCAAAACCCCAAACAATCGAGGGTCCTAGCTGAAGGAACGCTGACGGTGGAGGCCAACGGTGGTGCCGACGGTGCTGTGGGGGTGCAAGGGTAGAAGAAGACTAACCTGTGAAGGCCGCGACTTCGAGCTGAAGGAACGCCGGCGGGTTTGAGCTGAAGGGACACCGGCGGGTTCAGGTGTTGAGCTGGTGATCTGCGAATTCAATGGAAGGGAAGGGGGAGTCGATGACTGCGTGGGGTTTTTTTGGGTCAGATAGAGGACCATATCTGACCTAATAAGAGGGGAATAAGAGCCTGTTATTCAATAAGTGGTATGCAACCAAACAGTAAGGTCTAACCGAGTCAGACTTATGCATCTGACCAGGGTCATTAAGACCCAAACAAACAGCCCCTTAAATAGAAGCCTTCATCAGTATAATATTAGTTTGTGTTTGGGATTATCATAAGTCAACAAGAAGAAACAAATAGCAGAACCTTTTTATGTTTTTTTTTTCTGTAGAAATTAACATGGAATAACAAGAAGAAACTGTGGTCAATTGTCGTTGTTAATTGTGTCGGACAAAAAAGGAAGAAGAAAACAACTTTTCTGTTGTTTCTTGATTGCTCGTTCGTTTGGCTCCCTCTAGTTTAGTAGGCTATTAAACAATCCGTCAATCCCAACTTTCAAAGATAAAAAAACATGTCGTATTCTTCCTTTTTGTTATATCAATCCATACGTGAAAGAAATATTTATTTTCGTTAACAGAACTTCAAAAAATAAAAAAACATATGAGATGGTTTGTCGGGCTGCAAGCTTGATTGAGCTTATCTGACGCGAGGTTGACATGAAACTTCAAATTATTAAGAGTTTGTGAGTCAACCCAAGGTGGCTCGTTTAACTTTGAGCCTGAGGCTGAGCTGAGTCATTAAGAGTTAAGCAACCCTATTGTACGCATGTTTTGTTTATGAACCCTAAAATCAATAATTGAAGTTTTGGGTTGATGTGCATACATACAGTTGAAATCATCATACATGTAAATGCTTTTCATGTAAGGATTATATTTTTCACATATGTATGTTAGGCTTATGAGAATTTATGTATGAAAATGAGTTTGTATGTAATGAAAGAGCTATGAATTACTTTTGACATGCAAATGTTCTGATTAAGCCTAGCATTCTTGCTACTAGCAAGAAAGGGATTAATGTTTATGAATGATTCATATGTGTAAATAAGTCATGTTTTGTATTAAAAAAAACGTTGATGATCAAATCTTGTCTTTTGACAAGGGCGGGCTGAGCAAATGCCAGTTTAGACCCCTGCATGAAATTGCTTTTCTAGAGAAACAATGGATGAATATATGCACAAGGTATGTCTAGTTATATAAGAACAATGTCTTAACAAACTACATTACTGTTGAGAACTATATACTTGATCATTAGCTTTGTCATCGAACTATATTACTTCTCTGATTACTCAGTATTTGTAATCTCCTTTCCATCCACAGTTGCTTTGACTTTGAGCTCTCCATCTCTTTAAATACTCCGTTCTTCTCTCGAAATCACTAACATGATGAGTATATGCATCAATCTTGTGTAAGATTGCGTGATTGATCTTTGAATAAGTCGAAAAATCAATTTGCTTAGGAAAATCTCTCGAGTCTGATTCATCTTTGTTAAAACATGCATATATATAATGTGCCTCTATTCAAACATTAAAATATGTCTGCAAACACATATATACTTGTCAAAAGTTAGAAAAATTTTGTAATGTTAAAAGTTTTCGCCTAAGTATTTCATCCAAAAAAAATAATATAAGTCGGTGTAGTTTCATAAATTTTTTCTAGATGAAATTACTATATTTCATTCGAAAATTTTGATATCACTTCTAACCTAAACAATATATTTAGTCTGAACAAAATAATTATTTTTTTCATCCGAGAAATCTTACTTGAAACTCAATGTTCCAGAATTTGAAATTTTTGTTTAATGCAATTTCTTTTCATTCAACAGGATATATTTTGCCTCTTTTAAATTTGCACCAAAATGCATTTTAATCACTTTAAACCCTCGATTTAAATAACAAACCGTTTCTACATTTGATGTGAAACAAAATCTATTGAAATTTGACAGGCTTGACCGCAAAACCTAGCTAGGATTTCGTTCGAACTCTAAGGAGGCGTTTGATTCGCGGAATTTGTTAGAATTGGAATTTGAATTCGAATAATAAGGAATTGTATTTGAAATTTAATATTTTCCAAATGATTAGGAATTCAAGAGAATTGGAATCTATAAAAGGAATTTAAAGTTCAAATACATTTTTAGTGACAAAACACTTATAAAAGAATTGAAATTTATCACCTATTGCAAACCGCCACCACCTCCATGACAACCAATCACCGCGTCTACTTACCACCGACCGCCGCTGCCGTCATCACCGGCATTCGACCGCGACCACTAACCGTGCTCGTTGCCGAAAACCGGCCGTACCCCACCGCTGCCATCAACAGATCACGCCTACCCTCGGAATTCGCATCTAAAACCAACACAGTTCGGTGACGACGGTCAGTAGTCGGCCGCTGGCACAGTTGGTGGAGACAAGCATTTGTAGACAGTGGGTGCGGTTAGCGGTGACTGTCGATTGCCGACAAGGGTTACAGCATGATCGATTGTCAGCGGGTTTGGGTTGTTGGGGGGCAGGGCGACAAGCGAGTAATGAGCGAGGCATTAAACGGTTTTGGGTGATCGAAGGCAATCCGATGTCAAGGGTGACGACAAGCACGGTCGGAGGTGGCGTTCGGAGGTGGCGGCGGTTAGAGGTGCCGGTCGGGGGCGGCGGCGGTTGGAGGCGGGCGGCGGTTGGAGGTCGGAGGGCGGCAGTCGGAGCTTGGCGATCGAAGTTGGCGGTCGGCAGTCATGGGTGGCGATCGGGGGCGGGCCATGTCAGTCGCAAGCGGACGACTGCGGTCGCGGGCGTCAACGGTTGGCGACCTAGATCGGCGGCGGTTGGCAAGGGTCGTCGGTAGTGTCGGTTGGCGGTGGGAAGGGATGGTAGGTGGCGGACGCGGGAGTAGATGGAATTTGAAATCCTTTAAAATTTGAAAGGATTTTGAAATCCTTCATTTGAAAGAATTTGAGGGAATTAATCCCAATTCCTTTCGCAACCAAACATGATAATAATGGAATTCAAATTCGAATTCCAATTCCAATAAATTCCTACCAATCAAACACAATGACACATGAAATTCAGATTCCATTTCCATTGAATTTCTTCATATTAAACCCCCCTAAAACTACACCCTAAAACTTCCATCTACCTATTGATTTCTTTTCAAATCCACACACTCTTACCTATTCACAAGTTGTGATGATGAATCATAGATCAAAATCAATGAATTTCGTATGTTTCTTTTTTTTTAGCACAAAGAGAGATTTTAAGTGCATGTGTATAAATCATAGAAAATGCAACGACATAACCTATTTTTGTTATAATATCACAATAATTATCACAAGATTAGTGTTATAACCTTAAATTTTTTAAAGAGAATTGCAAGGGCAAGAAGAAGAGAAATGTATAACTTATGAAAGTGTATACAAGAAGTGAATTTTCTCCTCTACATTGAGGTGATTTTATACTACAAAGATCAATCATTTTAGTAGATAAGTAAAACTATTTGGTAGATAAGTAGCATAGTAAACTTATCCACAAGTATGATAAAGAGTTCATCCACTTGCTATGGTAATAATTCATAATACTCCCCCTTGGATGACACTTTTTAAACTTCAAGAGTTTAAGTACTGTCTTATTAAAAACCTTGCTAAAAAAACCCAGTGGGAAAAAAAAACTTTAGCTAAGGAAAAAAGAGTGCAACTTATAACTCCCCCTCAAATTGTATTTTGTAGACCATCACATTGTGTGTACGTGCTGCATGCCAATATCATAAACATGTTTTTTGAAAGTTGTTTTATAAAGTGCCTTTGTGAAAAAATCAGCTAAATTGTTGCTAGATTGAACGTATCTCATTTCAACTTGTTTATCTTTAATAAGGTCTTGAGTGTAAGAAAAGAATCTTGATGGTATATGTTTTGTTCTATCACTTTTGATATACCCTTCTTTCATTTGTGAGACACAAGCTGCATTATCTTCACAGATTGGTGTTGCATTTCTATCTTTCTTCAATCCACAAGAAGTTAATATAAGTTGTGTCATAGATCTTAACCATACACATTCTCTTGAAGCTTCATGTAGTGCACTAACTTCAGCATAATTTGAGGACGACGCAATGAGTGTTTGTTTCTGAGAACGCCATGAAATCGCAGTTCCTCCATTCTTAAATACGTATCCAGTTTTGTCACACCCTCAAATTCCACGTGCGGGTTCTACCGCGAGGCTTGTGAACAAACCAGGATCTAAGTCATTAGTTACTCAAAACGACACTATATGAAACATTTAAAACAAACCAGAGTTTATAACTACAAAACTGTGCGGAAGCGTCTAATAAATAAGTCAAATCCAAAGTAATGAAATGTAAAATACACAAACACGGGCCAAACTATTATTTAAAACAAAATGTATATTAAATCCCAAATTCAATAGAAAGTTTGTCCCAATGCATGCTGACACGTGAGTGCTCCTAGGCGCTGCTGCTAACCTCGACCTGAGAATAGCATACTAAAAGAGTCAACACAACGGTTGGTGAGTTCAAAAGTTTGCGTTTAACATAATCAGTAGCAGTTGTAAAACATAAGGAGTGCATTAAAATAGATAGCTAGTGTATATTCATAAGTAATAACCATAGTGATTTCACGATAGAAGCTGACTGTGTTTCGTTTGTTTGCCTCCCGTCATGACATACCAGGTCGTGACGATGTTTGTGTTAGGACAATATTGCACCCGTTTGACCTCGAGTCACACGGGTGGGGCTTGTCAGACCCAGTAGTACTACCCAAATTTTCCCGCTAGTTACCAATATTAACGATTCGAATGTGTGAGGACTTTCAAGGTATATCACACTATGTTGCACTATACACAACTTACAATAATCAAGCGTTAGTAATAGAGTATGCTATCTCCCCTAAAAGAAAGTTTATAAAAGGTGGGGCATGAACTCACCTGGTGCGCAAACGAACAATAACAAAGAGCTAACGATGAGTGGAAAGACAACCCATCACAGGTTACCTAGAACACGCAAGTACATAAGTATGTGTACATAACAAGCTTAACAACCCTAGGTGCTCAATAAACACATTGACCCAAGGTTTTGGAAAAACAGCACTCATTTGACCTTGTTGACCCGTTTAACCCATTGGTGACATGTTAATTGAAATCACGTCTAATCAAGTATAGCAATTCATCATACATGGTTATCATATAAGTTATTCACGTATGCCACATTGTCAATCTTAAGTTCTATCAAGATCATCATACCCATATATATTATCATACAACACATATGAATCTCAAACAATCAACATGCTCAACATAATCATAATTGCATCATAACTAATAATTCATACATAGAGTCTAATCATGCACTACATGCCACGTGAAGCAACTCACGACTTCATACACTAAACCTTGCCAATCCTACTAAGTAGGGGCCTCAGATTCGCATACGTGTATGAAGATCACTATCACGTTATTCAACAAGATTCATGCCAACCAACATACACAACACTAATCTATTATAATCCCAAGCAAAGTTCCATAATCTCCTAACATAACCCGTTATCATGTAGCATTCCATAAGAACCTAGATTTACCAAGTAATGCATCAAGCTTTCATACAGCCCATTAATGCATTCTACAATATTAGACATCATCAACAAGCATTCTAACATGATCCTAACATCATTAACATGTGTAATTCACAATATCCAACGATCTTTATGAATAAAGATTCCCTTTCGGGAAAGTAATATCCAAAATCAATCTATCATCCAATTCATCCATAAATTCATCAAATTTATACCTAATCAAGTTCATAACAATCATCTAGACATGGTAAACCTCATCAATTCATCATAATCCACAAATCTCATACATAAAAGTTACTACTTATAGTAAGGTATGAACAACCACTCAATTTCATGAATTTCTTACATAATCCACGTAAACTAACACCAATGCAATACAACTAACATCAATACATCATCAAACAACATCAATTTTGACTTTAATCATGTTAATTGAACTAGGGTTTGATCATTGATGAAAATCATGAAAATTAGTTGAGAAACTCACGTTAAACGTGATATAGATCAACAATTCCACTTGGTACTACTTGGAATTGATCAAAATCGATTGTGTTGAGATGCTTGAAGGCTGAAATCATAAGGGGAGGGGGTTGGGATTGGTGTTTTGGCTGATTAGGGGGATTTGGGGGGATTAGGGTTTGTTTGGTGGTTTAAATATGGTAAGGATTTCTCTAATTTCCTCCTATTGTCTTATAAATTATAAAAGTAGTCTTTTTTATTTTTAATTTTAAATAATGTTAGTCACATAATACATGAATCATCATCAACTACCAATAATCATATAGTCCAACTTGTAAACACCACACATGAATCATAAATCACACGTAGTCACGTTATAATGCAAAAACCGTAAATAACACTTAACATTCATGAATCACATAACTACATGTTAATAATCAACATTATTAATTAAGTTATTATCCATTAATCATAGTTAATTATTATTAGGTCACCAACGTTCAACGACAACTAGTGTCTGTTCATGACACGTGTATGCAAGACCTAACAAAACTAACGGAATTTGGTAACGGAAAATTACCGGATGTCACATTATCCCCATGTTGAAAGAATTTTCGTCCAGAAAATTGCGTTACATGGTTGTGTTACATGACTGGTCTACTGCATTGGCACAACAAAATCGAGTGAGTTGCCACATCATCCCCATGTTGAAAGAAATTTTGTCCCAAAATTTAATCATTACTTTCGCCGGTTGTCGTAGTTGTTTCGAACATATGAGGATACTTGAGCTTCATCTGATCCTCATGTTCCCACGTGAATTCTGGTCCACGTTTTGAGTTCCAGGGAACCTTGACAATAGAGATCTTACTCTGCTTAAGGGTCTTGACCTCACGGTCCATCACCTCAACCGGTTCTTAGATGAATCGTAATTGTTCATCTACTTGTACTTTCTCGAGCGGTACAACCAAAGTCTCGTCAGATAAACACTTTTTCAGATTAAAGACATGAAATACATTGTGAACTCCACTCAATGAATCAGGCAGGTCTACTCGTTACGTCACTGGACCTATTCTTTCCAGAATCTCAAATGGCCCAACGTATCTCGGATTAAGCTTGCCCCTTTTTCCGAATCAAATCACACCTTTCCACGGTGAGACTTTCGGCAAAACTTTGTCGCCGACTTGAAACTCCAAGGGTTTCCGTCGCTTGCCTGCATAGCTCTTTTGTCGGTCTCATGCTGCAGCCATACGATTTCGTATCTACACGATCTTCTCGGTAGTCTCGTGCACCAATTCGAGGCCAGTTAGCTGACTATCACCAACTTCTGCCCAGCAAACTGGTGATCTACACTTTTGCCCATACAACGCCTCAAATGGTGCTGCTTTAATGCTAGTGTGATAACTATGGTTGTAAGAAAACTCCACCAACGGTAGATGAACTTCCTAATTATTCCTAAAATCTATCACACAGGATTGCAACATGTCCTCTAGAGTTTGAATAGTGCGCTCGCTCTATCCGTCGTTCTGAGGGTGGTATGCGGTACTCATGTCTAAGCGTGTACCCAAAGATTTCTGCAATGGTTGCTAGAAATGAGAGGTAAAACGGGCGTCACGATCCGAAATGATCGAAATAGGTACACTGTGTCTAGATACTACTTCCTTCAGGAAGATCCGGGTTATATTATCCATTTTATCCGTTTCTTTGATTGCCAGGAAGTGAGTAGACTTAGTCAATCGATCCACAATCACCCATATCGTGTCACAACCGTTAGGAGTCCTGGGTAATTTGGTAATAAAGTCCATGGAAATCTGCTCCCACTTCCACTAAGGAATCTCAGGCTGTTGCAGTAATCCAGACGGCTTCTGATACTCAACTTTCACCTTAGAGTAGGTTAAACACTTGCTCACATAGGTAGCTACATCCACCTTCATATTAGGCCACCAATAGTACGCCTTCAGGTCATGATACATCTTATCAGAACCAGGATGTATAGAGTGCTTAGACTTGTGTACCTCACTCATAACCAAGTCCCTTAGGTTTCTATACAAGGGCACCCAAAGTCTATCCATAAAGTACCGGATTCCATCGGCTCTCACCACAAATTGCTTGTCCATCCCACGTAATGACTCGGATTCAACATTTTCCGCTTTCAAAGCTCCTGTCTGAGCTTCCTTGATTTGTTCTGGTAATTAAGTGCTAATAGTAAGATGTAAAGCTCGCACTCATCTGGGTTTAGCAGTTTCCTTCCTGCTTAAGGCATCAGCAACCACATTTGCCTTTCCCGGGTGGTACTTAATTGCAAAATCATAATCATTTAATAATTCTACCTAACGTCACTGCCTCATATTCAACTCTTTTTGCTCAAAGATATGCTGAAGACTCTTGTGATCGGTGTAAATAGTGCATTTGGTATCGTACAAGTAATGTCTCCAGATCTCAAGGCAAAAACCACTGCACCCAGTTCCAAGTCATGGGTGGTGTAGTTTTTCTCGTGCACCTTAAGTTGTCTCGAAGCATAGGCTATCACCTTGTCATGTTGCATCAAGACACAACCAAGCCCTTGGATAGAAGCATCATAGTAAACCACGAAGTCATCACTTCCTTCTGGTAATGCTAATATCGGTGCACTACAAATCTTCTGTTTCAACAACTGGAAGGCTGTTTCTTGACTCTCTCCCCATTTAAATATGGTACCTTTATAAGTCAAAGCAGTAAGAGGTTGAGCGATTTTTGAAAATCCCTCAATGAAGCGTCGATAGTATCCTGCCAGTCCAAGGAATTGCCGTATCTCACTAGGCGTTCTGGGAACCGACCAATTCTTTATTACCTACACCTTTGCAGGATCAACATGGATTCCTTTTTCAATAACAATGTGACCTAGAAATTGCACTTCCCTAATCTAGAAGTCATATTTTGAAAGTTTGGCGTACAGTTGTTCCTTCTTGAGTAGTTCTAAAATCAGACGTAAGTGCTCCTCGTGCTCCTCTTTGGTCTTAGAATAAATCAATATATCATCGATAAACATGATAACAAACTGATCGATGTAGGGTTTACACACTCGATTCATGAGGTCCATGAATACAGCTGGTGCATTAGTCAACCCAAATGGCATGACCAAGAATTCATAATGGTCATAAAGAGTTCTAAAAGCTGTCTTCAAGATGTCTTCATCTCGAACTCTCAATTGATGGTAACCAGACCTCAAATCAATCTTAAAATAATAGCTGGATCCCTGAAGTTGGTCGAACAGGTCATCAATACGAGGTAAAGGGTATCGATTCTTGACCGTGGCTTTGTTCAACTCCCTGTAATCAATACACATCCAGAATTTACCATCCTTTTTCTTAAAAAAAGGACAGGGGCTCCCCAAGGCGATGAGCTTGGTTGGATAAATCCTTTATCCAACGGTTCCTGAAGTTGTGCTGATAACTCCTGCAGCTCATTCGGTGCCAACCGATAAGGTGCTCTTGCAATTGGAGTTGTTTCGGGAGTCAACTCGATATGGAATTCCACTTGACGATGAGTTGGTAACCCAGGCAAGTCCTCTGGAAACACCTCGGGAAAATCGTAAACTACCGGAATGTCCTCTATTTTCTTCCCTTCCTGCTGTTTATCCTTCACTAGGGCCAATATGGCCAAACGACCTTTTCATAACAATTTCTGCGCTTTCATATATGATATGCTGCCTATCACTACACCACTCCTCTCGCCCTTGACTGAAAGAATTTCTCCACCAATCAGGATATGTATAATCTTCTCGCGACGTATGACTTCCGCCTGCTTCTCGGAAAACCAATCCATGCCCACGACTACATCAAAACTCCCAAGTGTAACCGGCATAAGATCGATGTTGAAAGTGTGTCCGGCCAGTTCTATCTTACAAACTTTAAGGATGTGTGTAATGTGAATTTGCTTACCGTTAGCTAATTCTACTGTATACTGGGATTCCAAAGTAGGAGGCGTATCATTTATAAGACTACTAAACTTAGTGGAAATAAAGCTCCTATCGACTCCAGTATCAAATAGTACAGTAGCATATCAACCATTAACAGGAAATTTACCAGTAACAATAGCAGGATCATTTAGGGCCTCACCTGAGCCAATGACAAAAGCTCTTCCCTTGGCTCCATCATTGTTCCCACCATTGTTATCTCCGTTTCCTTTGTTGTTGTTGTTATTTCTGCCATTTCCATTACCATTACCATTCTTCTTTAATTGAGGGCAGTTCCTCTTGTAATGCCCTTCCTTTCCACACTCAAAGAAGCCTTTTGGTGTTTCATGCGTTTGTTGTGGCTTTTTCATCAATTCGCCACGACAGTCTTTCGCTGTGTGCCCTAGCTTCCCACAACGCTGGCACTTAAAGTTGTCACACCTGCTGGTGTGATGATAGTTGCATCTATTGCACTTTGGATGCTTCCCCACGTATCCACCTTGTCCTTGATTTGAGGAAGATGAATGGTTAAAGCTACATTTATTGTTGAACCTCCTTTTTTGTTGTTTCTACTGGTGGTGGTTGTTAGACGACGAGCTCTTATTCCCAGAGTTATCCCACTTGCGCTTGTTATCGGGCATGCTTGCCACAATGCCCTATTTGGGTAGCTTGCTTTGCTCCACCGCTTGGTACGTCAGCTTATGAGCTAGTCGGTTTTATGATTCCAGGATAAAGAGTTTCCAACTCGTGAGATCTCATAGTGTAGGCCTTGATCTCAGATCCCTCCATCTTTAACTGCCAGGACTCAGCCTCCAACTTCTGGACTTCATCCTATTCTTCCTCCGGATCTTCCTCTGGCTCCTCCTCGGGTACCTATGGTACCTCCTGAGGCTCCTCTATCAAGGCCTCCTGTGACTCAAGCTAGTTTTCCAACTCATGTATACTAACTATAGCCTCATGAAGCTGATCGCGCGTCGCATTCAGAGTAGTCGTCAACTTAGCAACCTGTCCACATAGAGTCTGGATCTCTCTTGTCTGACCATCCTGGTGTCCTTGCATATCGAACCATGAGTCTTCCATCTCATCGTACACTCGGCTGTCATGCTCCTGTCGCGCGTCCAACCTTTTAAATTTCTCCTTGACATTTTGTCGCAGTCAGTCATGTGAGGCCACCACAACGGCGATAGTCCTACAAGGGGTGCAGGGTAGAGGGTATAATATGGAATCTCTAGTCACGGTAGTAATCGAAAATGGAACACACCCCATATCCAGCATCCTGATCAGTGCAGTACGATACCATCCCCAATTGTCAGGATTAGCCATGTCCCGCTCAATCATAGGCTCGTCCATAAGATACGCATTAGATATAAACACAGGGGGTCGAGAACCATAACTCATAGATGATGAAGGAATAGTAGGAACCTATGGTTCCTTTCCCGGTGTGTGTCAAACAAAGGATGAAGATGATGATGCCATACTGCAGTGTATGTGATGTGCATGCCAATGAGTATACAGTAAGGGATAAATAATGAGTAACTAACAAATTGTTTATGGTTATAGACTAGTATGTATGCAACCTAGTTCCCTATAACCAATGGCTCTGATACCAATCTGTCACACCCTCAAATTCTATGTGCAGGGTTCCACCGCGAGGTGTGTGATCAAACCAGGATCTAAGTCATTAGTTACTCAGAATGATACTATATGAAACATTTAAAACAAACCAGAGTTTATAACTTCAAAACTATGCGGAAGCATTTAATAAATAAGTCAAACCCAAAGTAATGAAATGTAAAATACGCAAACACACGCCAAACTATTATTTAAAACAAAATGTATATTAAATCCCAAATTCAAAACAATGTTTGTCCCAATGCATGCTGACACGTGAGTGCTCCTAGGCACTGCTGCTAACCTTGACCTGAGAATAGCATACTAACAGAGTCAACACAACGGTTGGTAAGTTCAAGGGTTTACGTTTAACATAATCAGTAGCAGTTGTAAAACATAAGGAGTGCATTGAAATAGATGCTCGTCTATATTCATAAGTAATAACCATAGTGATTTCGTGATCGAAGTTGACTGTGTTTCGTTTGTTTTCCTCCTATCACGACATACCAGGTCGTGACAACTTTTGGTTTAGGACAATATTGCACCCGTTTGAACTTGAGTCGCATGGGTGGGGCTTGTCAGACCCAGTAGTACGACCCAAATTTTCCCATTAGTTACCAATATTAACGATCCGAAAGTGTGAGGACTTTCAAGGTATATCACACTATGTTACACTATACACAACTTACAATAATAAAGCGTTAGTAATAGAGTATGCTATCTCCCCCAAAAGAGAGTGTATAAAAAGTGGGACATGAACTCACCTGGTGTGCAAACGAACAATAACAAAAATCTAACGATGAGTGGAAAGACAACCCGTCACAGGTTACCTAGAACACGCAAGTACATATGTACATGTACATAACAAGCTTAACAACACTAGGTGGTCAATAAACACGTTGACCCAAGGTTTTGGAAAAACAATACTCATTTGACCTTGTTAACCCGTTTGATCACGTCTGATCAAGTATGGCAATTCATCATACATGGTTATCATACAAGTTATTCACGTATGTCATATCGTCAATCTTAAGTTCTATCAAGATCATCATACCCACATATATTATCATACAACGTACACGAATCTCAAACAATCAACATGCTCAACACAATCATAATTGCATCACAAATAATTCATACATGGAGTCTAATCATGAACTACATGCCATATGAAGCGACTCACGACTTCACACACTAAACCCTGCCAATCCTACTAAGTAGGGGCCTCAGATTCACACGTGTGTATGAAGATCACTATCATGTTATTCAACAAGATTCATGCCAACCAACATACATAACAATAATCTATTATAATCCCAAGCGTATTTCCATAATCTCCTAACATAACCCGTCATCATGTAGCATTCCATAAGAACCTAAATTTCCCAAGTAATGCATCAAGCGTCCATATAGCTCAATTAATGTGTTCTGCCACATTAGACATCATCAACAAGCATTCTAACATGATTCTAACATCATGAACATGTCTAATTGACAATATCCAACGATCTTCATGAATAAAGTTTCCCTTTTGGGAAAGTAATATCCAAAATCAATCTATCATCTAATTCATCCATAAATTCATCAAATTTATATCTAATCAAGTTCATAACAATCATCTAGACATGGTAAACCTCATCAATTCATCATAATCCACAAATCTCATACATAAAAGTTACTACTTATAGTAAGGTATAAACAACCACTCAATTGCATGAATTTCTTGCATAATTCACGTAAACTAACATCAACACATCATCAAACAACATCATTTCGACTTTAATAATGTTAATTGAACTAGGGTTTGATCATTGATGAAAATCATGAAAATAAGTTGAGAAACTCACCTTAAACGTGATATAGATCAACAATTCCATTTGGTAGTACTTGGAATTGATCAAAATCGATTGTGTTGAGATGATTGAAGGCTGAAATCATAAGGGGAGGGGGTTGGGAAAGGTGTTTCGGCCGATTAGGGGGATTTGGGGGGATTAGGGTTTGTTTGGTGGTTTAAATATGGTAAGGATTTCTCTAATTTCCCCCTATTGTCTTATAAATTATAAAAATAGTCTTTTTTTATTTTTTCTCCACCAATCTTCAGAACCGTAAATAACACTTAACATTCATGAATCACATAACTACATGTTAATAATCAACATTATTAATTAAGTTATTATCCATTAATCATAGTTAATTATTATTAGGTCACCAACGTTCAACGACAACTAGTGTGTGCTCACGACACGTGTTTGCAAGACCTAACGAAACTAACGGAGTTTGGTAACGGAAAATTACCGGATGTCACAAGTTTGAGATTTTGCTTTATGGGGATCAGATAAATAACCTGCATCTGCATACCCAACCAACCCTTCTTTTGAATTATTAAGATAAAACAATCCTAAATCAATAGTACCTCGAAGATATTGAAAAATATGTTTAATCCCATTCCGGTGCGTTTTAGTAAGGCTGAACTAAATCTTGCTAAGAAATTAACTGCAAAAGAAATGTCTGGTCTCGTACAGTTAGTAAGATACATAAGAGCTCCAATTGCACTGAGATATGGTATCTTTGGACCGAGGACCTCTTCATTATCTTTGTAAGGACGAAATGGATCATTATCAATATTAAGTGATCTAACAACTATCGATGTGCTTAAAGGATTTGCTTTGTCCGTATTGAAACGCTTTAAGAGTTTCTCAGTATAAGTTGACTGATGTACAAGTATTTCATTATGCATATGCTTAATCTGCAAACCAAGATAATATTTGATTTTTCCAAGGTCTTTCATTTCAAATTCTTTCTTTAAAAGAGCAATTTCTTCATTAATTTTCTTTTGCGTTCCAATTATATTTAGATCATCAACATACATAGCTATGATCACATATCCTGATGTTGTCTTCTTAATGAACACGCATGGATAAATAAGGTTATTTGTGTATCCTTTACTTGTCAAATAATCACTCAAACGATTATACCACATCCTTCTAGATTGTTTGAGTCCATACAAGGATCTTTGTAATTTGATGGAATACATTTCCTTAGGCTTTGAGCTTAATGCTTCGGGGAATTTAAAACCTTTAGGAATTTTCATATAGATGTGACTATCTAGTGATCCATACAAGTAAGCTGTGACAACATCCATAAGACACATCTCTAAATTTTTAGAGACTGCTAAGCTGATTAAGTATCTAAAGGTTATTCCATCCATAACAGGAGAGTATGTTTTCTCATAATCAATCCTTGGCCTTTGTGAAAAACCTTGAGCTACAAGTCTAGCTTTATACTTTGTAACTTCATTTTTCTTATTTTGTTTTCGTATAAAAACCCATTTATACCCTACTGGCTTTATGGCCATTGGAGTAACAATAGGTCCAAAGACCTTTCGTTTGTTAAGTGAATCTAATTCAGCTTGCATAGCTCCTTTCCATTTATCCCAATCATGACTGTTTTGACAGTCACTAATTGATTTTGGTTCAGGATCATCATCTCTACTTATGATGTTACTTGCTACGGAATAAGAAAATATTTCATCACTACCTTCCATTTCATCTCGATTCCATAAGATATGTGTAAGACCATAGTTAATTGACATTTCTTTGTTATTTTCATCCAAATCTTCCTCATGAGAGGTTTTGGTATTTAGTGTTGCATCAAGATCATTCACTTTATTATCAACTTCCTTTTCATGAGTCTTCTTTTCGAGGATTTTTATCCTTGGAACCAATTGGTCTTTCTCATTTCAAACGTGTCTGAGATACATGAGCCATTGTGTTATCTATTTGCTTATTTGGAATCTCAACTCGAGCCGGAGCATTAGCAGCTGGAATATGAGATTTTGTAACTCTGTTTGTATCAATAAATGCATCAGGTAATTGATTTACAATTTCTTGCTGGTGTATTATTTTTGGAACCTCTGTCTCATATTGTTTAGTTACTGGATCAAGATACAATAATGAAGGAACATACCATGAGACATCATTTTATTGTTTTATCTTTTGTCCCCCTAATGCCGGAAAAACTGACTCATTAAAGTGACAATCAGCAAAACGTGTTGTAAATACATCACCCTGTTAAAGGTTCAAGATATCTTATTGATGAAATCAACGTGAACACATGTTGATTCCCCAAGGATCTTTTCAATATCTCTCAATAATCAACAAACAAGAACCATGGAGCGGAAACCCATGATTCAAGTGTATGAAATCAGTGTGTGTGTGTGTATATGTGTGTTTGAATGCTTGATAATAATAACTGATTGATTGTATTGATTGTTTAAAAAGCTTACAAAGGATTAGGGTAGTGTGCTGTTTATAGCCTATACACAAAAGCTATATACAATTACTGAACTACCCTTATGTAAATGAATATTACATAAATAATCCTAAGTCTATAAGCTGTCCGCTGTGGATGAATAGCTATCCGCTATGGAAGATATCTCATCCGCTGTGGAGAAGACTTGTCATCCACTGTGCAGTGTTTGTTCATCCGATGTGGAATGTTTATCCGCTGTGGATGAACATCCGCTGTGGACAGGTTTTTGCTAGTCTGTTGTCCGCTATGGAATGCTTATCCACTGTGGACAGATGTGTGTGTTAGCTTGTCTGTTGTCCGCTGTATGTTCTTCATCCGCTGTGGGATGGATGTTCATCCGCTGTGGGATGGATGTTCATCCGCTACACACACTTGGACATATTTCTTCATCCGCTGCTGATGATCTTCATCCGCTGTGGACTCTTTCTTCATCCGCTGCAGACACTTGTCAAAATTTCTTTTAGCTACAATTCTGAAAAAGAAATTTAAACACATATTAGTGTTAGTTATGAATGATAATGATGCTAATGTGTTAGTAAATGATTGTTTGAATGTTAGAACACATTATGTTTGAGAAATGTATGATTTGGCAAGCATCATACTTTTATGCATTAATTCTTAATGCCCTTGTTGAGTCTAACAATACTCCCCGTAAGTATGATGTTGCCATCAATTTAATGATTGCTTGTTACTGTTTTGTCTGTTTATAATAAGTGTGTGTGTGTTTATTATGAATGGTAGTTGTTTGTTTGTTTGTCTTGAATGTTATGCATGTTTAGTTGTTTGTTATGAGTGATTGATTGATAGTGAGATTACATAAGTGTAATTAGATTGATTTGTTTGCCTGTATGCTTGAATGATTCCTTTGTGATTACTAATTAACACATGTATGAATGTTTGAATGCTATCATATGCATAGAGAATATGTATGTATGAAATATATGATAGCATAATAAATAAAAGTTATAAGGAAGGATATGTTTGTTTGTTTGTTTTGCCAATGATGTGTTTAGAAACCTCAGGAGTGAGATGGTCTAGCTTCTTCAGTCTTCTTCTTAGCATCTTCCATAGATTTTAAAGTATCTTCTATGTCTTGCTCAATTGCTTGGTCGGCTTCAGCTTCCTTCACCTGATCCTTCAATGCTGTGATCTTGAAAGCATTTCTGCAGTTTACTATGTGTTCAACAAAATAGTCAACCGCACTTCTTTTATCATCATATTTTCGGTCAATGGTCAAGTGAACCAGCTGCTCCAAAGTAGACTGGTCAAGGCTCTGGACATCAATGTTGCTCACCAAGGTGTGACAACATGCTTTCCTTTCCTTATCTCGAAGATGTTGTTGTCAGAGATTCTCATTCCAGTAATCCCTTCAATATGTGTGAGTGGCTACTGTTTTGTTTCCAGTCTCTGCTTCAATGTTTCCTTCACATATACTATCCCCAGTATTCTCAGCATGTGAATAAAGTAACAGCAGTCACCCTTACATAATACATCCTGAATGGCTGGAAATGATTTGGTCTTCAAAAAGGATACATAAGATGGGTGAAGTAGTTTAATCTCAACATGATTAAACAGTCTTATGTCTTCAGCCATCTTTCCTTCTAACTTTCTCTCCAACACCACTTCAAAATGATTTTCATCATAGTACCAGCGGGTGATTGGATGATTGTATTGGTTGCCTTCTATCTTTTTCATTATCAGCTTCAGATCAGAAGGTCTTAAAGGGTATCCTACTCTTTCAAGTAGTTCAGGGTCAACTTGTTCTGTTTGGTCTGTTTGTGGCTGTTTCCCCTTCCTAGCTGCTCTTTGCTCTCTTCTCAATTTTTCAATGTGAAGCTTATCCTCCTTGTCTGCTTTGGCCTTCAGTTCATAATGCTATTTGTGCATGTATGTTCTGAAGATATGGAAGTAGTCAGCTCCCCTTGGATTATTTGAATGATTAACCATTCTTAATTGGAGAAGGTCCAGTCTATCTTCATATGTGAGGGTGCCTAGCTGGGATATGTATGACAAGTATTGGATAAGTCCAGATACTCTCTTGATTAACATAGCATCCCATACCTCATCATATTTCCAGGCCACTATTTTTGTTTCCTTTGCCCCAGTAGTCAGAGAGATTTTGTCATATAATCATAAAGATTTCATTCATTCATATGTATGATGCTAGAGGATTACAAGGGGGTTTGCAAGAATACTCTCTCACCCACACTCAACCTTGATTTCTCACTCTAGTCTATGCTATGGATTGTTAGTGAATTCTTTAATGTTCTAAAGTTGGAGTATAAATGACTACACTTAGTCATTTATACTCTTTACAAAAATAAAAAATAATTACATTTAAACACTAATGATTACACAAATATACTTATAAGTCTGATAAGTTATTCTGTTGATGATGCGTGACTGCCGGGTGCTGACGTCATTCGGGATGACCGTTGATGTTGACTGTTGATATTGACCACGGTTGACCAAGTTTGACTTTGGTCAATTTTCTTCGTTTTGATCATATCTTTAGCATATCTTCACCGTGTCGGTTTTGGTAATCATCATGAGATTTGGCACTTAGGTTTTGGTAAGTATCATTTTCAAATAGTCCAACAATACTCCCCCTAAGATGATGCTGCCAAAACCTCATGATTATCAAAACCTTGGTTGTTGATTGACGTGCAGTCTTGAAGTGCAGTCTTCTCCTCCTTTTTGGTAGCATCTTCTTAGAAGCTTCATAAAAAGGAATTGAGAAAAGGACTTTGTTTCGGCACATAAAGACTTTGGTTCGGCACTTGATGGATGTTTCATCAGCTTGATCTTCTAGTCTTGTTTTGAAGACTTGAAAATGCACCCATTTGCATACACTATGGATTGCACAGGTAGCAATATCAGCAGCTTTATCTTAACTTCAGAAGTAAAGGAGAAGCATCAGAAATTCTTCAGACTTGACATATACTCTCCCTCAATAAAAGCTTTGGAGGGAGAGGAACTTTTGTGTATGAGACACCAAGAGGAGGATTCTTAGTTCTCAGTAACTGGCAGGAGATCTTTGAAGGAAGCAGGAGTGTTCTCTTGACATCTTGAACTGAATAAGAAACTCAGGCATGTCATGCAATTCATCACCTGCAAAAGTCTAAATCCTCTCGGTAGAGGTATTGCATGGAAGTTTCACTCCTAAATTAATATCACATGAAAATCTACCAAAACTAAGAAAAATACTAAAAATGAAAAATCTTTTTGGAATTTTAGATTTTTCAAAATTAAGATATTTACAAGCATGAATCCTTCAACTGCAATGAGATCATACTAATCCAAAATCCTTTACATCTAAAATTTAAAGTTGGAATAGACATAGACAAAGAACAAAGTTGATTGTAAGTATGTTTGTCCACTTAAACTCATGCAAGGATCTATTTTCAAAACTTTGTGATATTTATCATGTTTAGGTTTGATTAGATATGCTAATTGAGTACCCCACACTCAGAAGTATGGAAGAATAACCCTCCTCATGAAATGCAAGGTGGCACTTTATCACAACTTGAACCAAGCTACTTAGAGTATAAATTCTCATGATTTGATCCACTTTGGGATTCTTTTGTACTTCACTTTGGAAGTTGATCCTCATTGGGATTCTTTTAGCTTTGATTCACATTGGGATTATTTTCTTTGCCTTTTTGGCATGCATCAGCACTTTTAGTGCAAGGCCAACTAGGTCTGTGCTTAGCACAACAAAGAATGCCTAGGTGTACTCCAGGTCTATGATTATCATAACAGAGGAGACACTTGTATGATTGAGCAATTTATAAACTGTTTCACTTGGTGTATTGTAGTTACTTTAAAAGCAACCTATATTGGATAGATTAATACTCACCATAAACCAAGATGTGTTGTTGACCACACAATCATGAGAATTTAATTCTTCACTGTTGTATGTAAAGTTAGGTGTCCCATGCTGAGCCTATCCACATATCAAACAAAGTATTGTTAGTCGTTATTAGTTGAAAAGGACTCAAGTGAAGAATGATGCTAGTGTACTATCATTTCTTATGAGATATATGTGTGATTCAATATTAAAAATGAAAGATTTGCATGATTTCTTGATTTTGAAAAAGGTAAGTTTGGTGTTAATCTTGGACTTTGACAAAATCAAGCATGTTTGATTTTAATGTTTTGAAAAACATTAATTTGTTGACTCATAGTTGATCATACCAAGTTATTGAACCAAAAATTCAAATCTTGTTGAGTCAAATGGTTTTGTAAAGAGGTCAGCCAATTGATTGTTTGTATAGACCTTGATCAACTTGATCAGACCCTTTTCTGAGGAATCTCTCAGAAAGTGATATCTGATCTCTATGTGTTTTGTTTTTGAATGTTGAACAAGATTGTCAGTGATAAACATGGCTGCAGAATTGTCAATGTGTATGGGTGTTTTAAGAAAATTAAAGCCATAATCAAGCATTTGGTTTTGAATCCATAACACTTGAGAAAATCATGCAGAAGCAGCTATGTATTCTGCTTCAGCTGTTGACACAGAGACATTTGTCTGCTTCTTGCATTGCCAAGAGATCAATCTTGATCCAAGAAACTGGCAGCCTCCACTGGTTGATTTCCTGTTGTTATTGCATCCCCCGTAATCACTGTCTGTGTATGAACATAATGAGAAATCTCCATCTTTAGGATACCACAAACCAAGACCTGGTTTGCCTTTCAAGTATAGGAAGATTCTCTTTACAGCATTTATGTGTGATTCCTTGGGATCTGCTTGATTTCTTGCACACATGCATACTGCATACATGATATCTGGTCTGCTTGCTGTAAGGTACATCAGAGAACCTATCATAGATCTGAAGAGTTTTTGGTCAACTGATGTTCCTTCTGGATCTGGTCCAAACTTCAATCCAGTTGCAAATGGTGTCTTGCTTGAATTGCAATCAGTCATGTTATACTTCTTGAGTATCTGATGCACATATTTGCTTTGATTGATGAAAATTCCATCTGTTGATTGTTGAACTTGTAGGCCTAGGAAGAATGTGAGTTCTCCTATCGAGCTCATCTGGAATTTTGATTGTATAAGAGTTTCAAACTCTTTGCAAAGCTGTGTGTTTGTGGAGCCAAATATTATGTCATCCACATAGACTTGCACTACTAACAAGTCTTGTTCTTTCCTTTTTAAGAACAATGTCTTATCAATTTTACCTCTAGTGTAACCATTTTATAGCAGAAACTTTGATAGAGTTTCATACCACTTCCTGGGTGCTTGGTGAAGACCATACAGAGCTTTGTCTAACTTGTATACTCTGTGAGGGAAATCTGGATCTTCAAACCCTGGAGGTTGAGCAACATACACCTCTTCATCTATCTTACCATAAAGGAATGCACATTTTACATCCATTTGGTAGATAATGAACTTCTGAGATGAGGCATAAGCAAGGAATACTCGGATGGCTTCCAGTCTTGCTACAGGAGCAAAGACATCATCATAATCAATGCCTTCCTCTTGAGTATAACTTTGAGCTATAAGCCTTGCTTTGTTTCTTATGACAATCCCTCTGTCATCTGCTTTGTTTCTGAATAGCCACCTTGTGCCAATTTCATATTGATCTTCAGGCAAATCTACCAGCTTCCAAACTTCTTGCTTCTTGAATTGCTGTAGCTCCTCTTGCATAGCTTCTATCCAACTGTTGTCCTTTAATGCTTCAGTGATGTTTTTGGGTACAGTTAAGGATAAGAAACAGGAATACAAGCAAATGTTTGCTGTGTCAGATTGACTACGAGTCAATCTGGTGTTGAGATCACCGATGATGTTTTCTATTGGATGGTCCTTGTGAACCCTTGTGGTTGTAATTTGTTCAACATGAATTGTTGAATCAAGATTTGTGATTGTCTGATCATGTGATGATGGGTAAGCAAGAGTATTGGGAGATGTGAGATTGTCTGATTGAGGGGGTTCAGTGAATGTTTGAGGGGAATCATGAAAGAAATCTAATATTTCATCTTCATGATGTGTGTCTGGTAGAGAATGGTAGTCATCATCATCTTCATGTTGTTTTGGTTTGTTTGTTTCCTGTGATTGATTGGGTACAAGAGATGAAGATGCTGGAGTGTCTGAGGATGTTTCTCCTAAGATGTTTGGTTGATCAGGAGGTGTTGACACAGTTGTGCTTAAAGGAGTGTTAGTGGTTCTCCTTGGAGGATCAACAGTCAACGGAACATCAATGGTTGTTGGTGGAACCATTGGATATTCAGTGTTATCCTTTGAACCTGAAACATCAAAGTAAGCTGTGTCAAATGATTTTGTTAGTGCATCAATATCAAACAGCCAGTTTGATCCAATGACTTTCTTAGTGAAAGAATGTTCATTGAAAACAACATCAGTTGTTTCTTCCACTATATTTAGCCTTGGATTGAATACTCTGTAAGCTTTTGAGCTTCCAGAATATCCAATAAAGAATCCATTATCTGCTTTTGGAGCAAATTTGGATAATTGTTATCTGGTGTTTAATATGGAAACAGAACATCCAAATGCCTTAAGAAATCCTATATATGGTTTTCTTTTAAACACTAATTCATAAGGCGTTTTGGAATGTTCTTTGATGATTAATGTTATGTTTTGTATGTAGCAAGCTGTGTTTATGGCTTCAGCCCAAAAGGATATTTGCAATAGAGAGTCAACTAGCATGGTTCTAGCTGCTTCTATTAATGTTCTGTTTCTCCGTTCAGCTACTCCATTTTGCTGCGGAGTTCTTGCTACGCTGAATTGATGACTTATCCCTTTTTCTGCACAAAAAAAGAAATAAAGTCATTCTTAAATTCAGTGCCATTATCACTTCTTAAAGATTTAACTTTAAGATCAAGTTGATTCTCAATCTTTGTGATAAAGGATGTAATGATTTGTGCTGTTTCTATCTTGTGTAGAAGAAAGAAAACCCATGTGAATCTGGAATAATCATCTACTATGACAAGACAGTATTGCTTCTTTCTTATGCTTAGGATGTTTGTGGGACCAAAAAGATCCATATGAAGCAATTTGAGTGGTGTGTTATTAGAGTTTATCAATTTTGATTTATGGAAAACTCTATGTTGTTTGCCTTTCAGACATGCTGTGTAGTGGTCTGTACAGAAAAATTCCTTTTGTGGAAGACCTATGACTAGATCATTTTTAACAAGTTTGTTCATTCTGTTAAAATTAGTGTAACCTAATCGTCTATGCCACAATTATGATACATCTTTGTGGCTTTTGATAATAAACAAGTTTCAGGGGTTGATGCTGAAACATTGTTCATATCAACAATGTATGTGTTGTTTAGACGAGGAGTTTTCAAAAGGATATAATCTTCTGGAATCTAAAAACCTGTCTTAAGGATGTAGCAGTTGTTGGAGTCAAATAAGGTGGCATATCCCTTGTCACAGATTTGTGATACACTCAAAAGATTGAACTGAAGATTGGAGCAGTAGTTGACATTTTCAAAGCTAATCAACCCATTTGTTACTGTTCCTTCCCCAGTTATCTTCCCACCTGTTTTATCTCCTCCAAAGGCTACATTGCCTCCATGTTTGTTCTTAAAATCCCAAAGGAGGGAACAGTTGCCTGTCATATGATGGGAGCATCCACTGTCAACATACCAGATGTTGTCAGGCATTCTAAGATGTCCCTGAAAAACATAAGAAATCAGTTAGTTAGAGCAACCCAAGCCAAGATGGTCTTGGGTTTTCCGTCTTTTCCAACAATGCAGATTTCTTCCAAGACAGCATTGTCTGTAGGTTTTGGAACTCTAGACACACTAGATTTCCTTTGGTTTGCTTTAGCTCTATTAGGAGAAGTGCTTTGTGCTCTTCTCTTTTGTGAGCTAGTGTCAGTGTTTTGTCTGTTCTGAGACTTATGTCTCATTGATATGTGTTGAAAATTGTCATAAAAAGTTTTATCATTATCTAAAACAATTTTCTAATGAGGAGTTTGTTTAGGAACTCCCATTCTGCTCTTATTTTGAACAACTGATTGTTTTTCAATGTTTTTCTCTATCTGAGCTTGTTTGATTTGTTTCTTGTTTTTCTTGTTAAAAAAACAATTTGCTGTGCTGTGATTGTTTCTTTCACAAATGGAGCAGTAATTTTAAAATGACATGATTCTGTACTATGATTATTCATCTTACAGTACTTGCAGTACTTACCATATCTACACTTTTCAGTTGTGTGTGTGAATTGATCACACCATTCACAGTATGGTAACTCTGATTTTGTTTGTTTGCTGAAAACTTTTGATTTCAAGTTAGATTTTAATGGAACTTCAAAAGTTACCGAATGTTGTTTTGGCTGAATTGTGGTTTTGCCTTTCCCTTTATTTACCTGTTTGGGAGGGGCAATGGAAGTTACAGCTTTCCTTCCACCGGAACAGATATCAAATCCTTGAATCTATTTAGATTGTTTGTTTGATGTATCAGCCACACTTGAAACCTTTTGAGTTTCAATAATTGGCTGATCAGACTCATCATCTAATAAATGTCCTCATCATCATCTGTTGTTTGATTATCAAATTCATTATTTCTCCTTGATAAAAGTCAGTTGATTGATTGATGATGTTGTGAACTTCTAACAAACTTTATCAAGGGTGATTTTGATTTTAAAAGTGATTTTGATGATGATGATGATGATTGTTTAGAGTCATCAGTCTTTTCTTGAGAATCATGAGATTCATCCTGTTTTGGTCATGGAGTCAGGTAAAGGAATACAATTATCATTATAAGGTGGACTTACCTTATTATATCCTAACCTGAAGGGTCCTTAAAAGCCCTTTGTTGAGCAAGAAGTTCTTTGAACTTCTTGTTACTAACCTGAAACTTCTGAAGTTTCACTTCAGTTTCAGCTTGTAATGATTTTGACTCAGTTAATGAGATAGAGAGTTGCTCAACTGAGCTGCCAAAGTCAGTTTTCAGACATTAATTTGTCTAAATCTGTTTGTAATGAAAGTATTTTAGTTGCATATTGTTTATGTTCAGATTTTAAACTTTCATTTAAAATGTTTGTTTCTATGACTTTCTTTGACAGTTTATCAGCATGCTCTCTATACCTATTACCTCATCAATGCATGCTTGACTACAGAGGTTTTCTTTTACCTCTTTCGGGATGTCTGTTAGTTTGTCTTCAATATCAGCCATAAGGGCATGATCTGAAGGTGATGGAATTTCAGCCTCATAAAGGCTCCAGTCACATTCTCCATCCTTTCGAGATCATAGCAGAAGATGTTGGATGTTGAGTTGGACTGAATAAGTGATTTGAGGTTGAGTTGGTGCATTTGGAATACTGATTGGTGGAGGCACTTGTCTGTTTGTATGAATTCCACTTGAGTGTGTGCCTGATGTGTATTTCTGTTAACTCTGGATGTTGACATTCTCTTGAAAAGTGCCCATAAAGCTGACAGTTGTAGCACCTAACTTTGGTTTTATCAAAACCAATTCTTGTCTTTTTGTCCATGTTTAATCCCGATTTCATTGTAGAAACCTTTTAGACTGTATGCTATCATAGCCATGGACCATGTAATCCATTTCATCTACCATATCTGGTGGAAGTTCATCTAAGTCCTGTGGATGATTTGAGATGGAGTCAGACTTGCTCCTAAGAAAGCTTCAAAACTGGTTGAAAAGGCTGCATAAGCTGCCTTTTGCTCTTCACTTTGTAGAATGATAGTAAGAGCATCCATAGGTTTTCAAGTCTATGTATGTTGAGGTTTGACTGTTGGTTGAGGTAGAATTATGAGGGTGATGCTTGCTTTGAGGTGTGACTTCATGTGAAGCATGAACTCCAGTCTTCTTAGACTTGTGTTTGTTGCTGGATGTTCTGGTGCTGAGAAGAAGATGTATCATGAGAATCCAAGACTTCTTCTTCTTCATCTTCTCCAATGCTTGTGAGGAAAGCACTGTCTGTGTGTTGAGTTTCTTTGAACTTATAGGCCTCTACATGTCTGATTGGTTGTTGTTTCTGGATTTTCATCCATCTCAAGTGCTTCAACCTTGGCTACTAGTGAGTCAAGGGATAGGGCTTCTAAGTCCAATGTTGCTTTCATGAGTGACACTGACTGAGTCCAACTCTCAGGCAATGTATGTAACATTTTCTTATTGATTTCAACAATGTCATATTTGAGTCCATATACTATCATTTCATTCACAAGTTGGACATATCTATGCAACAGTTGAGGAATTGACTCTCCATGTATGTGATGGAAGGTTTCATATTGGGTCCTCAGTTTTCCTTTTTGATTTCCCTAATTTCCTCACTTCCTTCACACATTGTGTGAAGAACCTTCCATAGTTCATGAGCAGTTTTGAAATTTTCGACCCGTGTCAAAATTTCAAAAGGCAAAGTCATAGCTAAAATGCTATATGCCTTCATGTCTGTTTTGACCCGCTTAAGGTCATCACCAGCTACACTTTTCAGACTAACTAGTTTTGTATGTTATAATCTGGTCCTAATGTCAGTGGGATGTAAGGACCTTCAGTAATGATGTCCATAAATCTGGATCTTGATATGTAATCCAATTTCTGAACATGATTTTCCATTGCTTGAAGTCTAATTTGTTCTTCAACTTTGGGGGTTTTAGTCCACTGTTAGAACTCATCATTTCATCAGCCATGTTTGTTTGATTTAAACTTAATAAATTTTAAGTTAAATTGGTTTTTTTAAATTTTAGTCCGGTGCTAAAAATTTTATTAATCCTAATTGTCTCTAGGATTTGTTTGTTGTTGATAAACTATTTTTTAATTAGATTTACCAAATAAAAGAAATTAATAAATTAATTAAAATCCAATGATAAGTCACTTTCAAATCTCGATGATAAGAAAGGAATATTCTTTCAAAAGAATGTCAACCTTTTAATGATGTCAGTCAAATAAAGTCAAAAACCTTAAAAACAAATATTTTGTTTTCTAAAGTTAACTTTTAAGATCAAAAAGTAACCTTTTGAAAAAATCAAAAGAAGATTTCGGTTCTTCTTTGTTTTGTATGATGAACAATCACAATCACCGAAGATTGTGAAGGTAATGGATGAACAAAAACTAGGGTTTATCCTAGGGTTTGTTGGCGGCAGAGATAATTTCAACAAAAACAACAATCGGTTTGTTGTTTGATGAAGATTAATCGCCTGTTTCGAGTGAAAAACAACTCAAATGTGATGATTAAATACAATGAACCGATTCAAAGTATTCAACCCAGTGTTTGTTTGATAAAAACTGGATAGAACAATAACCATATATTGTTTATCCGAAACCCTTAAAAACCGATGAGGTTTTAGTGAGTTTGTGATGAACACGTTTGAAAATCATGTATGAATGATGTTTTAAGCTAAAAACCTTCTGTTTGAAGATGTTTTAATAACTGATGAACAATACCCGTGTATTGTTTCACAGAAACTTGTGTTGTTTGAGATGTTCAAGCTGAAAAATCAACAAAACTTCTTCAAGATGCACAAAATGATTCAGAAATCATATTTGTTTGCATTTGTTGTATGTTAATAGTAGAAGAAGATGAGTTTGAAGACTAAATAGCTTGTTGATGTGTGTTTTTGAAGCTAATGAACCACTGAAATCAATGTTGTTGAATGAGAGGATCGAAATCAATGAATGATTGAGCCAAAGCTCTGATACCACCTGATGAAATCAACTTGAACACATGTTGATTCCCCAAGGATCTTTTCAATATCTCTCAGTAATCAACAAACAAGAACCATGGTGCGAAAACCCATGATTCAAGTGTATGAAATCAGTGTGTGTGTGTGTGTGTGTTTGAATGGTTGATAATAATAACCGCTTGATTGTATTGATTGTTCAAAAAGCTTACAAAGGATTATGGTAGTGTGCTATTTATAGCCTATACACAAAAGCTATATACAATTACTGAACTATCCTTATGTAAACGAATATTACATAAATAATCCTAAGTCTATAAGCTGTCCGCTGTGGATGAATAGCTGTCCGCTGTGGAAGATATCTCATCCGCTGTTGAGAAGACTTGTCATCCGCTGTGCAGTGTTTGTTCATCCGCTGTGGAATGTTTATCCGCTGTGGATGAACATCCGCTGTGGACAGGTGATTGCTTGTCTGTTGTCCGCTGTGGAATGTTTATCCGTTGTGGATGAACATCCGCTGTGGACAATTATGTGTGTTAGCTTGTCTGTTGTCCACTGTATGTTCTTCATCCACTGTGGGGTGGATGTTCATCCGGTGCACACACTTGGACAGATTTCTTCATCCGCTGCTGATGATCTTCATCCGCTGTAGACTCTTTCTTCATCCACTGCAGACACTTGTCAAAATTTCTTTTATCTACAATTCTGAAAAAGAAATTTAAACACATATTAGTGTTTGTTATGAATGATAATGATGCTAATGTATTAGTAAATGATTGTTTGAATGCTAGAACATATTATGTTTGATATATGTCTGATTTGGCAAACATCATACTTTTATGCATTAATTCTTAATGCACTTGTTGAGTCCAACACTTATGATGGAAGATGATTCATATATAACATATATTCCTAACCTTCTTTAAGTACCCATTTTTGGGTGTTTTGGTGGGGCAATAAGGGACATACATAGCACACCCAAAAATTCTAAGGTGGGAAATGTTTGACTCATTTCCAGAAACAAGTTGTATGGGAGAGTATTAAGATTTGCACTTGGTCTTACATGAATTAGTGATCCAGTATGAAGAATTGCATAACCCTAAATAGACACAGAGAGTTTTGTCCTCATTATTAATGGTCTAGCTATTAGTTGTAGACGTTTGATTAACGACTTAGCTAAGCCATTTTGTGTGTGTACATGAGCAACATGGTGTTCAACAATAATTCCTACAGACATGCAATAATCATTAAAAGCATGTGATGTGAATTCACCAGCATTATCAAGTCTCACCTTTTTAATAGTATAATCAGGAAAATGTGCTCGTAATTTGATAATTTGTGCAAGATATTTCGCAAATGCTACATTACGAGTTGATAACAAAGAGACATGAGACCATCTACTTGACGCGTCTATCAAGATCATAAAGTATCTAAATGGTCCACATGGTGGATGAATTGGTCCACATATATCTCCTTGAATTCTTTCAAGAAACAAAGGTGATTCCTTTTCAATTTTCATAGGTGAAGGCCTTGTAATTAAGTTCCCAAGAGAACAAGATGTACACAAAGGAATTTTATTCGATTGTGAGATCTTTTGATATTTCAATGAATGCCTATGAGTGTTTTCAATTATTCTTCTTATCATTGTAGATCCTAGATGGCCTAATCTGTCATGCCATAAGTTAAGTGTTTCATGATCATAAAATTTTTTCTTTAACTGCCATATATGCCTAAGGCACATTAATGTGTGTATAATATAAACTAGACTGAAGCATTGACAGTTTTTCTAATATATGATCTTTGCTTATGATATGCAAAAAATTTTCATTATCAACAGCCCTTGACTGAGTATCATATCCATTATGATATATGTTTTTGAAACTCAACAGATTTTTTGTTGATTTTGGGGAAAATAAAGAATTTTCTATTATAAGCTTTGTACCATTTGGTAATCCTAAATTAGTTTTCCCACTCCTTCTATCAGGTCTGTAGGGCCTGATATTGTATTAACGATTCCTTTTGTTGGTTTTAGTTCATAAAAATATTTCTTAGATTTAAGTATAGTGTATGTGGCTTCACTATCTACTATACATATATCTGCTCATTTGTTTGATCTTGCGTTACAGTGATGTTCGTTTTTGATTTTGAAAGTATAAAGAAAAATAATAACTGAATAACGACGCTATTGTTATATTTTAACAAGAACTTTATTTAATCAAAAGAAAACCTTACATGAAGAAAAATACATAATTAAAGATAGAAAAACACTTAATTGTTGCATATAAATATTGTGGTCAAGCAACATGTGTTTCAGAGTTCTATGTCAAAGTCTGTAGTGTTCAACTCAACGTTGAGATTATCAAAATTATCAACATAGTTCCCTTCCTTTTCTTTCATTTTAAGAGAGGCTTGGTATAGTTCACATAAATGTGGAGCTGTGCGACAAGCCTTTGACCAGTGGTTTGTGCTACCACATCTAAAACAGAAAGTGTGATTGTTTTCGAACCTACCGGCTTCATTCCCTTTGTGTTGGTTAGAATTGTTATTTTGTGGAGCGTGGTAATTGACTGTTCTTTGATTTCTACCACGACCATATCCACGGCACGACCACGTCCACGACTATAAAAGTTACCTCGGTAATTATTATTACCCTTGAAAGAATGGTTGCGACCATTAGGGTAACTTTTATCAAAAGAACCACGACCACGACCTAGTCCCCACTTTCTTCCAGAGTTTTTAGTAGCAACATTTACTTTTGGAATTGCTAATGATCCCATGGGACGAGCTTGATGATTTTTCATCAAAAGCTCATTATTTTTTTCTGCTATAGGGAGAAATGAATTTAAATTAAAATATTTTTTAAACTTTTGCAACCTATATTGTTGTTGTGAGTTTATATTTGATGCATGAAATGTGGAGAAAGTTTTCTCCAACATGTCTTCCTCGGTAACATTTTGTCCGCAGAATCTGAGGGTCGAGCATATTCTGAACAAAACAGAGGTGTACTTGTTTACCTTTTTGAAATCTTGGAACCTGAGATTGTTTCATTCATTTCTAGCAGTGGGAAGTAGAACTTCTCTTTGGTGATCAAATCTGCTTTTTAAATCTTCCCATAAAATGTACGGATCTTCACAATTTGAATATTCAAACTGTAACATTTCATCAATATGCTTATGCAAAAAGATGTCAGCTTTTGCTTTGTCTTGTTTCGAGCAAGCATTTCCCTTTTGTGTAGTTTCTAAGACACCCATGGATTTAAGATGTCTTTTTACATAAGCCGTCCACGGCATATAATTTTCTCCAATGATATTAAGAGATGGAAATTCAATTTTCGCAATGTTCGACATTTTTGTTTTCTAAAAAATAATTAAGCAAATAGTAAGATAATTATTAGAATCCATATATATATATCAGTAAGCATTGCGATACAATAAAGCGATAGTGCTATAAACAAATACAGTAATAAGAAAAGTTTAAATTCTTCAGGTGGTAGTTCAGCAATGCGGATAAGAATTAAAATGAGAATTATGGTTGCTAGTACTAAAACCAGATGTATTATCTTCGAAAAATTGCCTTCGATAAACTTAAGAAAAGAGATTATCAGTTTGTTGTAAACGAAAATAAATTGATAGTGGCCAATTTATATTTAAATTATAACCGTTTGTAACGGCTATGTAATTGTTTGCAACGGCTATATAACTGTTTAGAACTGCTATATAACCGTCGTGTGTGTATATATCAATAGTAATTTTAAATAAAATAGATAATATAAGATTACGTTATAAAAACATGAATTTAGTTTATAAAAATAAAAAAGAATAAGAACGACAAGTTAGGATAAGAATAAGACGTTAGTACGAATAAATGTTAATAAACACAAACAAAATGTTAGTTTTATAATCAAGAGTTAGATGCATAAGTAAACGTTAGTTGAATAAGTAAAAGTTAGATGCATAAATAATAGGTTAGATGCATAAGTAAAAGTTAGTTGATATAAAATAAAATGCTAGTTGCATAATCAAAAGTTATATGCATAAATAAAAATTATTTTGTTAGTAGTCCCATGAATATCAAGATGTCCATAATAAGATCTCCTTTATGCTTACTTTATTTATCTTAGTTATCTTCTCAATATAAGATATTATATTGTTACTTAATAAAGCCCTTACCTTGATTAATGGATGACTTTACGCTTTATAGATCTTCTTGATTAGAGTTTAAGAGCTCTCGTGCTGATAACGTGTTATAATATCACAATAATTATCACAAGATTACTGTTATAACCTTAAAAACTTTAAAGAGAATTACAAGAGCAAGAAGAAGAGAAATATATAACTTATAAAAGTGTATACAAGAGGTGTATTTTCTCCTCTACATTGAGGTGGTATTTATACTATAAAGATCAATCATTTTGGTAGACAAGTAACACTATTTGATAGATAAGTAGCATAGTAAACTTATTTATAAGTTTGATAAAGAGTTCATCCACTTGATATGGTAATAATTCATAATAATTTTCCATTTATACCCAAAAAGATTAACCCGAAATAAATATTTCACCCGAAAAAGAATTTTGTCCAAAAAACAACATTTCTGTCCAAGATATTTTTTTCACCTGGAATAAATTTTTGTCATGATATTCATAAATGCTTAAATACATAATGTGAATTGAGATCAAACTAAAACATATGGTCATTACATTATAAATGATCATAAATGAACAAATCAATATGTTTGCAACCATGTTATAATGAAAACCATGGGTTACATATATGTAAGTACATGTTACAAAGTATACAACTATGAGTTATGAATATGTAGGGGTTATATATATGTGTAAATATGTGTTACCAAGTGTACAACTAAGAGTTACGTACATGTAGCTCATACAAGTTACGTATATGTAAGTCGTTTCGTCATCATCGTCGTTGTAAGTCGTTTCGTCATCATCGTCGTTCCTTTGAGTTTAAATTAAAAAATATATCATGACCTCAAAAAATAAGATTGAAGGTTACTCAAATATACTTTACACAATTAAAAATTTAAATCATTTACAAATTATGTGATTGGATAGTGGTGATTTTTACGGTTTTCAATTATAAATATGGTTTTCATTTGATGCCTCTCATATATATATATATATATATATATATATATATATATATATATATATATATATATATATATATATATATATATATATATATACATATATATATATGTATGTATGTATATGTATATATATATATATGTATGTATATGTATGTATGTATGTATGAATGTATGTATGTATGTATGTATATATATATGTATGTATATATATATGTGTGTGTGTCAACTTAAAATCAAGTACGATCATCCAAATCACTAACATGTGAATTGTTATCATTTTCTTGGTTGTAATTATGAACATACCAAAACCATAATCATAACCATACCGAGTATATCCCATCCATAGCAAGGCTATAGATGGGGTCTCGAGAGGGTAAGATGTAGGCCAACCTTACCATTATTTAAAGGGATAGAGATGCTACTTCTAGTGAGACCGTTAAGTCTTATAAATACACTCAAATCATATCATACAATATGAAACGAACACAATACCCGAGATAACATATGTTAAACAATTTATCACTAGAAGCATATATTAGCATTACTTGAGCAAACAAAATGTATTAAGCGATTATTATAAACTAATGAACATGCGTACACTAAACACCAATATGCAAGTATCACTAATGCACCACTAATCAAATGTCAACAAGTGCTAGATGCATAACAATAAAAGTGATCATATACTAACATGTAGTGATTACTAGATAAGGCTCATATAAGATGCCCTTGTGCCATCCTCTAAATGTCTTTAACCTTGATCTTACTTCTTCACATATTACTTTCCTAGATCCTGTCCTAGGAAAGGTGCAACTCCAACAAATCTTGACTAATTATCTCCTCCCGAGTTAGTTTAGGCCTGCCTCCACTCCTTCTTCTTTTGATATTGAGTTTCTCAATTATTCTAAACAACACCATCATTTGTCTCCTCTTGACATGCCCAAACCATCGTAATCTTCCCTCCTTTATCTTATCTTCTATGCTAGCTACTCCTAAGCTATATCTAAAACCTCATTCCTTATTCGGTCTAACCTAGGGTGCTTGCACATCTGCCTGAGCATCCTCATCTTTGCTACCTCCATCTTGCGTGCCTGCATTTTCTTGACTGTCCAAAAATTTGCTCCATATAGCATAAGTGGTAGTATTGAAACTTTATAAATTTTTCCTGTAAACCTAGTCAGAAAGTTCTGGTCACACAGTACCCCCAAGGCCGCCCTCCACCTATACCAGGTTGCCTGAATATGATTTTTAACATCACTTTCTATCGCTCCATCTCCTTGTACATATGACCTGAATATTTAAATTTTGTCGGTTGTTGCAATGTTGGGCCCTAAGATGATTTAGGTGTTGTCATCATTGCTTACTCCACCAAAATTGTAGTAAAGGTACTCTGTCTTGGAGCGACTAATCCTTAATCCACGACCCTCTAAATCAGTTTGTCATTTCTCTAACCACACATATATATTCCTTTTAATTTTGTCAATCAAGACAATATCTTATGCAAAACACATGCATGCATCGACTTTGACAACCCATCCAAGACTACTGCAAACAGAGATGGGCTCAATGCGGACCCTTAGTTTAGGCCAGCCTTGATCGAGAAGGACTCGGGATGTCCCGTAGTGCATGAATCGTATTTTGATTTCCATCATATATATATATATATATATATATATATATATATATATATATATATATATATATATATATATATATATATATCCCTTGTTATGTATATATAATTTCCAGGATCCTTCTAGCTGGTAGGCTATCCCAAATCAGTTTGCGAGTTGCATTAGCATACCCTTTCTCCAAGTCAATAAATACCATATGAAGATCCTTTTTCTTCTCCCTGTATTTTTCATGGCCCTTTAGAGGATATCTATCACTTACAAATCCAACCTCTCTGCATAAAGTCAAACTAGTTCACTCTCACCTGAGTTTCCTTTGAATTCTAGTATCTATTATACTCTCTCATAGTTTCATGTTATGGATTAGTAACTTAATTCCTCTATAATTCCCACAACATTGGAGATATTCTTTGTTCTTATAAAGAGAGACTACTACACTAGTTCTCCATTGATTAGGAATTGTGCCAGATTTGAAAACCAGCCATCGTATTCCTTCTTCTCCTAAACAGCTCCACACCTCACCTAGTCTCAAATTTTACTAATAATTCACATAATCACCTTTTATGAACCAATCACTTGTAATTATGAATATGATATGACATTAACCATGTCTTTACTCTATACTAGTACATGAAGTATATTTTTCAAAGAGTAAAAATAGAAACATAATATAGATCAAATCTCAATTTTTTCTTCCATTTGGTCAGGTTTGGATGGTTTATGAATACCCTTAGGTGGAGAAATTGAGGAAGCTAACAAAAGCACCATCGTTAGAAGCCAGTTCGAGATCGCTGATCTTTCAAAGAAATAGCTTCAGAATGAGATAATAACTTGAGACAAACTTTCTGATTGATTTTCTTGAATGCTAAAATTATAGTTACATATAGATGAAAGAAATTGAGGTAAACATTGGTTCCTAGTTTAAAGCAAGTGATAAAAACATGTAGATGAAAATGAAACAGTGGAATAAAACAAATCTCCTAAAATCATGCATGCATTACGTGAGACTTGAACTACTATTCTAAAAAGGTCTTAAATCTTAGAGGCAAGCAGGTATCCGTTTGATGTTGGTGATTTGGTTATGATTAACGGTGCAAGTAGTTTGAATGTATCATGGCACGTATCACACACGTACACATGAATTGTATAAAGCTTTTAGAAAGAAGTTATTGTTCTTGTATAACGATGAACATCCCAGGGTCCTATACTTTCATGTACTGAGTTGGTGAGATCAAATATATGCTTGAAACTTTTGTCCAATATACTATAACGAATGATCTTTTTGGAAACTTTGATCACTATGAATGTATCTTCTTCCTCGTCTTCACCTCTAACAACATCCAAGATTTCAAATTTTTAGTAATAGGATCTTGTTGATTCTTCACTTGTATGGATATTGGCTTGAAGATCATCAAGCCCACTTAACATCTCATACATATTTAAATGTACATGGTTTTCATGATTGTCAATATCCACTAAATGTAGATGACCTTGAGATTCCTCGAAGTAAAGGGGTCTCACCCTGTCATTATAGCCTCCGAAAGATTCCACTCGCGTTGGCAATGGTGACGGTAATGGCATCTTTTGTAGTTTTTCTTCATCGAGCCTAAAGTACAATGGACTAAAACAAGAAGGAGCCCAATGAAACGCTCTATTTCAATAAACTCCACCACTAAAAGAGGTATAATAAGGCACCAAGAAAGATATAGGGTTTAATCTTGACTTAGGTTTATTATTCAGTTTTATTATTTGGTTTTAATAATAAGTATTTTAGTTGTTAGTTGATTAAATTGAATAAGCTTGTCTTTAAAGGTTCAAGAGGATGTTGCATGGCTGGATTTGAAGATTAAAGCACATGGGAATTTATGCTATTTATTAGGTAGAATTGGTATACCAGTTTGACTTATATTAAGGAAGTATACGTTGGGAAGTGCATGTTTAGAAGAGTGGGTCAATAATAGGTTGTACCAGTTCTTTAGGTGGATTAGTATTTTCTTGTGGTTGTAGATTGTCCCACGTTTTCTTTGTAAGGCTATATATAGCCTAGCTGTTGAATGAATAAAGTACTAGCATTCTTCTTATTATTATATATCATTCATATATCTCTTCCTTTCATATTTAAGAGTTCACATCAGCAAGTTTTTCATTGCATTATTCGTGAGTTTTGTGAGTGAAGTTTAAGGCTTGATATCCAACATTTGGTATCAGAGCCACAATGCTCGACAAAAAGAAGAAGGGGACGATTCCATGTGAATCACAGCAGAAGTGAAGACCAAGAAAGAAGACCGCGTTGGAGTTTGAGTTTCGGCAAAGAAGAAGACCGATCTACCGCATTAGAGACCGGCGGCCGAGTTAGACCGAAGACCGTGACCGGCTGGAAGGAGATTCCAGCAACCTAAAGACCGACGAGCCGCTAAAGTGACCGCAAGGATTGAAAGAACCGAGACCGAGAAGACCACATCAGGTGACCGAACGAAGAATGTCAGGGGAAAATCAGAATATTGTTGTCAAAGAGCAAGGTACTAACGTTCCGCTCCAGTGCCCGAAGTTGACCGAGACCAATTACACTACTTGGTCTATTATGATTGAGACAGTGTTGAGAGCTTATGGTTATTGGGATGCCATAACCAAAGATGAGGTTGATGAAAAGAAGAACTTTACCACTAAAGATATAATTTATCAAACCCTTCCCGAGGATGTTCTTTTGCAGGTTGCCAAACATAAAAATGTGAAGGAAGTTTGGGAATCCATTCTGGTTCGGTACGTAGGAGCCGAACGAGTGCAGAATGCAAGGTTGCAAACTTTAAGGAACGAGTTGGAGATGTTAAAGATGAAAGAAAATGAGTCAATCAACGACTTTACGGGAAAGATTAGCGGTATTGTTGCTAAATTTAAAAGTCTTGGTTCAACTCTTGAAGATGAGGTTATTGTGAGAAAGTTTCTAACTTCTGTTCCTAAGAAGTATTTGCCAATTGTTGCACCAATTGAACAATTTTTGGATTTTAAAAAAATGACATTTGAGGAGGCGGTTGGTATAGTGAAAGCTTATGAAGAAAGGCTTCAAGAAGGGAAAGATGATGAAAGTGGTCAACTTTTGATGGCAAAAGTTGAAAGTAGTGGTCGAGGAAGAGGACGTGGAAGGATGAATGATCGAGGTGGAAGAGGCCGAGGTAGAGGAATGGGTCGAGGTGACAAGAGTGGGATTCGTTGCTATGATTGTGGAACATTTGGGCATTTTACTATGAGTGCACAAAATGGAAGGATAAAGAAAATGAAGCTAACTTGATCCAAGAGGAAGAACCGACTTTGCTTTGATGGAGGAACGGGTCAAGATTAAGGGGGTGATTATAGGGTTTAATCTTGACTTAGGTTTATTATTCAGTTTTATTATTTGGTTTTAATAATAAGTATTTTAGTTGTTAGTTGATTGCATTGAATAAGCTTATCTTCAAAGGTTCAAGAGGATGTTGCATGGCTGGATTTGAAGATTAAAGCACATGGGAATTTATGCTATTTATTAGGTAGAATTGGTATACTAGTTTGACTTATATTAAGGAAGTATACGTTGGGAAGTGCATGTTTAGAAAAGTGGGTCAATAGGTTGTACCGGTTCTTTAGGAGGATCAGTATTTTCTTGTGGTTGTAGATTGTCTCACGTTTTCTTTGTAAGGCTATATATAGCCTAGCTGTTGAATGAATAAAGTACTAGCATTCTTCTTATTATTATATATCATTCATATATCTCTTCCTTTCATATTTAAGAGTTCACATCAGCAAGTTTTTCATTGCATTATTCGTGAGTTTTGTGAGTGAAGTTTAAGGCTTGATATCCAACAAAAGATACATTTGAAGTTTTCTTCCATTTCCTAGTTTCGGATGAATAGATTTGGACCTGGAAGAACTCTTCACATTGCCTTTCTTGTAGAATACAAATAACTTTGTAATGAAAACAATTGGTTTCATGAAATGCCAGACCCATAAAACGAACACCTTCTACTTTCAGTGGGATGATCGCACATTGCTTGGTTGTTGGATTAAACACATAGTAATCACGAACACATTCGTGCCCTTGATCACTACAACAAAGCAGTAATCCATTACAAGATTGCAAAATCTTGATACGATTGTGATCTCGATTGAAATCAAGACAACAAAAAGGATCATTTAGGTTTTCAACATCATAGGGGATATATAAATTCGAGAACAAAAAGACCAAGGGAGACCGAACCATATCTATACATGAGACTGAAATAACATTGACTTAAAAGAGATCGCCAATGTTTGGATACAGATTTGAACCTATGGATGGAAATAACAGGGAGCCAGCGAAGGATTTCAGTTAAAAGGTCGTCACTGGAACCAATCATCGCTCCAGAGTGAGTCGATAGATAATCGTAATCTGCCATTGAAGGCTATGGTAGAATCAGGTTTTTAAGGTGTTTACCCTTTTATGGTGTTCTTCATTGACATAGAAGGCACGTTGAACTCAGATGCAAGTTAATATTAAAGCATTTACCAAGACTTTTTGTACTATTGACTTGAAATAGTCATGACTCCTCGTAGTTGCATTATGTATCGAGATTGTTGGAGCAAATCAAATGATATTATAATGTAAATTATATATATAGTAACTAATAACACTTACTTTTTTATTTTTTTAATACTAACAACATGATCTTTAAGTTAATGACGATCATACACTGAACTTTAACATTGAAGAGTATACGGACGTATCTTTTAGTAATTAAATTTTTTCTTTTAACATCAATTTCAATATTCTTTTAAATTTTGTGCAACATATTGAATTTCAAAATAGTCTACGAGACTTTTTTTTTTTGAAACGTTGTTACTTGAAACGTTGAGATAAATAGTCTACGAGACTTTTTTTTTTTACAAAATCATTTTCTTTATTTTCCAAAAAAATTATAACAAAATGGATAGCTAATTAAACAAAATAGAATTCTATTTGATGATATAATAACTTGAGAAATGTTCAAATATAAAATGTTCTAAAACTAAAAAATCTAAAAAGTAATCTCAACCATTCACCTTTTTAATCAATAGTTGAGATCAAATTGTAATAAAAAGTTTGTTAGATGAGTATTTTAGAAATAACCACTTTTGTTGACTTTTTGCAAGTACCCCCATTTTTTTAATCATTCATAACTTTTATATACGACATTATTTTTTTATAAAAATTGCATCATAAAAACGAGCGTTTTTTATCTTTAAAACGATTATAGTATTGTTATATAAAAAGATAAAAAAATTGACGTTTTTAAGCTCATATCTCGTTATTGTGTCTTTAGTGCAGTTTATTGTGTATTTCTGTTGGTTATTTGTGTTAATTTTGAATACTATTGTGTTTTTGATAAAATGATGAATTTTAAAAAATGTAACGATTGAATAACATTGTTAAGTGTATTTCTAATATGTAAAATACAATAATAAATTAACAACTAATTAATCTAATACATTAAAAACAATGACCAAATAACACAATGTCTCATTGTGTCTTTTGAACGTCATCGTGTTATCTTGAGTAATATGAATTTTGAAAAATACATTGTTAAAATAAAATCATTATGTATTTTTAATGGTAAAACACAATGAATAATAACAAGTTTATATAATCTATTAAAAAACAATAACAAAAATAACGCATCGTGTTATCTTTAACACTATGAGTTTTGAAAACTAGATTGATGAAAGTATATCATTGTGTCTTGTAATTATAAAACATAATGATAGATAACAAGTTTATAATCTATAAAAACAATGACAAAAATAACACAAAATGATCTAAAACGTAAAACACAATGATTAATACCCATAACAAATGATGTAAAATATATAACACAATGAACTGATATTTGACACAATGAATGTATAAAACACAATGAGCTGACGTATTTGATACAATTACCAAAATGCTCTTCTCTTTAAATTAATAGAAAAGAACATGTCAAGCCCACAATTTTTTTTAGATTTTAAACTAAATATCTTTTTTAATATAACCCTACCCTAATATAACTTATATTAAAAAAGTCATGTATATTAAATAGATTTGAAGATTAAAGAAACAGATTGAAACTGCTTTTATTTTTGTAATAAAAATGAAAAGTCAAGCCCCTTCAACACATATTTAAATCCCACTACTTACCATATTATCGTCCATTAATTAAATTACTAGTATGATCCATTTGATAGTTCAAAACCTTTTTCTTGTTTGTTTATTACGGAAAAAAAAAAGATTAATTTTATATGATACTTCGCGTGTATGTATATATTGGGGAAGTGGTGTTTGCGTGCATGCGAAACTCACATGTCTTCTATTCACATCAATTTCTAAAATTTTAGTCCGGTAGTTTAAATTTTTATATAAATACCGAGTTCGCTTCCCCTAAAAAAATTAATTTCACCCCCGCCTCCTTACGGGAGTGTTCAAGTTCCGCCACTGATTCACATTTGAATAGTGTGTGTTCATATGCAATTTAGTGTGCACCTTTTCTCTTTCATGGATTTATATATAAGGAACCTATTGGTCTTTCATCTTTTCTTTACGCCTTGTTTGTTACCATGAGACCGTTTAAGCTCGTTATTGATTTGGTTTGCTATCGGTTTTTGCTTTTAATTTACAATCGGTTGATTTCAAAATTTTCAAACCACATTTGATTTATAGTTTATATTCAAAATCAGTCATATAATATTGGACTTGAGTGTAAATTCAAATATATACAAAACCTCAAGTGTCTTTATAAGATATATTTAACATTTTAGTCTTGGTTTTCTTGGTTCCCTTTTTCCAAACCAGTTTCAAACTAGGCCCGTCGATTCTACCCGTACCCGATTAATCCGCCCGACTCAATCTCACCCGTACCCGATTCATCCGCCTGAAACAATCTCACCCGTACCAGATTAAACCTGACCCGAAGAAACAAGCTACCCGAAATCCGATTAAACCGATTTTTATAAGGGTCGGTTTCAGATATACTTTAAAACCTTTAAACGCCGAAGTACCCAAACCGATTAACCGAAACCCAAATAACCCGATCAACACTCATTATAATAAAACAATTTGTTTGTATATAATTTCTTAGATGATTTAAATAGAGCAAATTGTTTGTATACAATTAAAATTATATAAGCATTTTTTATAATTTATATTAAAGTAAACTAATAATTTACAAGACTTGCATAAGAGAACTCAATAAATTCACTAATTCAAGTCTACAACCCGAAATCGATTAAAGCAATTGTTATTAGGATCATGTTTCGGGTAGACTTTCGATCCTTAAAAACTTGAATAACCTAAACCGATTAAAATGAAACCCGATCAACACCCCTATTAAATTCAATTCAAACTATTAAAGATTTTAGAAATATGTTACATCTTTTATATAAACAGGTTTATAAAACCTTAGCATTTTATAAATTTCATTTGACGTTATGTTAGTGAATTTTTTTCCCAAGAGGTTTTTTTTTTCTCATAATTGAAATAGACATAGCCAAAAAGGAATGAAGATGAAACCAAATCCAACGCGAGCCTGAGACGAGCATTTTCTTAACAGCTATTTGGATTACTTACGATACATTGGCCCACCCAATCATTTTTATTACTCAAATATGAAACCTTGAGGCTATAAAATCAAGATCATTAAAAACACGAGCATTTTTTAACAGTTATTTGAATTACGTATGGGTCAATGACAGTGACGGACCCAGAAATTTTTCTTGATGGGAGTCGGATATTTTTGGGTCCGGCTGTATATTGTTAATTATTGATTTTTTTTGGTTCGGTTTCATTTGTGTCGGGTCGGGTCATATATTTAAAAAGATAAAACCAATTTAAAGTTTAAACACGTTATATAAATTCGTCAATCGCTTAAAAAAAAGCTCAATTGAAGATTTGCACTTGTTTAGATTCGGGTTTGAGAGACTGGTGTAACCGTAGACAAAGGGGCAACCAGTGACATGCGACTCTAACAGCAAAGTTTCGACAAAAAATAATCAGTTAAAGTCTTAGGATGACAAAGACAATCGAACTAATCGTCTGTTCAATTATCGCTAGTATTATAATATTAGAAATTGTAATTGAATTGTGCTTTAATTATTGGGTTAATAGTTTATATGGTTGAGATTATAATAGATTTGTAATTGTAACAAATTTTGGGGTTCAGTGTCAAAAACTTTTTGCTTTGTTGTTGTTGTGAAAATTTCTTTAGAGTCGGTGTTGATATATCATGGGGGTCGTTGTTAATATTTGTTGGGGGTCGTTCGGGATTGGATCGTATATGTAGTAACAAAATAAAAATTTCATGGGGTGCGGATCACCCTTGGTCTTTGACCCACCAATCATCTTTATTACTTGAGTATGAAACCTTGACGCTCTCGGTTGGCACGTCTCAAATGAAAACTCGTACATGAGTCTGTCCCTATCAGTGTCGAACCTGAGACCACAATGAAATGAAAACACATTTGATTTGAAATAGTAGTCATAAATTCTTAATGAACCTATTCAAACTCTGAAATGTATATTCTCAATCTTCTGCATGTGGTCCTTTTTAAGCATTAGATCGAGAAATTTTGAAATAAACGCAACCTAAAGTTTGTAACTGACACAAACTAGATTCTCTTCTGGAGTATAATGGATAATACTCATAATTTACAGTTGGTATTATTATAATTTAAAAGGAATATTAAAGAATCATAAGGAATATTACAATTCATTTCACAATCTTCGTGGAATGTATATATTTGCAATAGTGGTTTAGCTAATTCCATAGAATTAGTTCTTTCCCTATTGTAAATTGTCTATATTAAGTCTTGTATTTCCTCAATAAAATAAGAACAATCATTGAGCATTATTTGGTAATCAGAGCTGTTCAACTCCTTTGAGTTTTCGATCCAAACTACACCCTCTATTATTTTTCAGATAGCCTTTAACTCACCATGTCATCTTCCTCTACTATCATTGAGCTTTCTACTCAATCATACCAATTTCCCAATCAAACTCACAGCCAATAATTACCCATCAAGACGTAAACAAGTTTTATCCACCCTCATGAGTCTCGAACCACCACCAAAAAAGCTTGAAGGAAAACCGAATCCCGCTTACCGTCTTTGGTTTCGACAAGACAAAAACCTCCTCGAAGCACTCCTTGGCAGTTGTTCGGATACGATCCAACCAATCGTATCCTCGCGATCCCGGATCATTTCTCTTCGCTCAAAGCTTACCACCCACAGCAAAGGAACCAAACCTATTGCCGAATATCTCAACGAGAAGAAAGAAATTGCTGATGAATTAGCCCTCGCCCATAAGCCGATTGAGGATGGTGATCTCATCGTTCATATCCTTACCCATTTAGATTTTAGGCGATGACTACAAACCCATCAATGCAGCTCTAAAAATTCATGATACAACCATTACGTTCTCTGATCTATATGAAAAATTAGTAGATCATGAAAGATCCCTCCAAGAATCCCATCCTACACCCATTATTACCACAGTCAACAATACCCAAAAACAAACCCCAAGTCAATAATCTCGGCCCACTTCTGGAAACCAGCCTTCTAACATGCCCAATTCCTATGGCCCACGACATACTCAAGCCCCAAATCAGCACAATGACACTGCACAACATTCTCGCACTAACCGAAATAACTTTTTTTGCTATTTTTTCAATATTCCAGGTCATACAACAAAAGATTGCAGAAAACTTCAGCGGTTTTTACAAGATAACAACGTGGTAGTGAACTCGTCGGGGTCACCTACCAACCCAACAGTGAACTCTTCGGTGTCAAGCTCTTCGCTACCTTTCATGTTTGATAGTGGAGCTTCTCATCATGCTACATATGACCGGTCCTATTTACACCACCTCTTAGAATATGGCGGGCCCGATGAGATCGTGCTTGGAAATGGTAAAACTCTCTCTATCTCTCACACCGGCCATACTTCTATTCCCACATCCTCTCGCACATTATCTCTAAACCATGTTTTACTTGTTCCTCATCTACATAACCATCTCGTTTCAGTCGCTAAACTATGCAAAACCAATAATGTTTCTGTTGAATTTTTTTCTTTTCATTTTTTTGTTAAGGATCTTCGCACGGGGGCGCGACTCATGCGGGGAGTGAACATTAATGGTGTATATTATGCATCCATCATCCCACATCACTCCATTCAACAACTCAACTCAAGCATCAAGGCATGTGAATCGCTTCTCTCTTGGCACCACAAGTTTGGGCATCCATCCATCAAAGTTCTAAAACTTTTACTTAATAAATTAGGACTTGGTTATAATGAATTGTCTAATTATTCTTTTCATTGTGATGAACCATTTGGAGAAAACTCATTTAAGGTGTCTAAACCACTTGAGCTTATTTACTCGGATATATGGGGTCCGGTTCAAACTTCCAATGATGGATACGCATACTATGTCATTTTTGTCAACTTTTATTCTAAATATACGTGGCTTTATCCCATTAAACGGAAATTAGATGTCTCAATTTATTCCCACAATTCAAATCGTTAGTTGAAAAATTCTTTTAAACGCCACTTATCTCTCTCTTTTCGGACAATGGAGGCGAATATGTTGGATTGATTCCTTACCTTCAAAAACGTGGGATTTCCCACTTTACAACTCCTCCAGACACTCCGGAACAAAATGGTGTCGCCGAAAGACGTCACCGGCAGATTGTTGAAACCGGATTATCCCTACTTCATCATGCAAACTTGCCACTCAATTTTTGGTCTCACCCTTTCAAATCGCAGTCTATCTCATCAACCGATTGCCCACCCAAATCCTAAATTTCGAGTCGCCTTATGAACGGCTATACAAAATCCAACCAACCTACACAAAACTAAAACCCTTTGGTTGTCTGTGTTTCCCATGGTTGCGTCCCTATGCTTCATCCAAGCTTCATCCTCGTTCCATCAAGTGCATATTTCTTGTCTACTACTCCTCAAAATCGGCTTATAAATGTTATGACCCCACGTCTCATCCTCTTTATCACTCTCATCATGTTGAGTTGATTGATCATATTTTTCCATTCACCATACATGGTACCCCTTTCACTTCCCTTCCTACGCCTGAAGAATTTATTCCTTCAACTACTGACCAAAGAAAAATGAATCCCACACTATAAACACTCCTCCATCACCTTCACCCACCCATGCAAATGTTCAACATGCCATGCAACAAAACCCCACATACCCACTCAAACCACTACCAATATTAATACTCCTTCCACCACAGAAACATTAAACCCATCCACTCCAACTCCATCCTCACCATCGGCATCTTCACCAAACACCCTTTCACCCATAAACATCCCACCAACCGATACCTTAACTTCTTCCTCCCCCACTGCCACAACCGCTGCCAATAACCCCACACCGTCTCCTACTCCATAACCGTCTCCACCCTTTACTCGCCCGCAACTAAATCGCAAACCCAATCCTAAATACTTTAATTATAACACCATAAACATCACCACTCTTCGTCCGCTCCCACCCACCCTTGAACCCACCACTCATATTCAAGCCTCTAAAGACTCAAAATGGTGTAATGCAATGGATGCGGAATTTAACGCACTTATTCAAAATGAAACGTGGGAGCTTGTACCCGCGGCCTCTCATAAGCCCATTGGTTGTAAATGGGTTTTTCGGATCAAACGTAATTCTGATGGTTCCATTGCCAAATACAAAGCCCATCTCATCGCCAAAGGCTTCCTCCAACAACACAGGAAAGACTACTTTGATACGTTCAGTCATGTCACTAAACCCATTACCATTCGTACCATTCTCTCTATTGTACTATCAAAAATTGGTCGTTGCGTCAACTAGACGTTAACAACGCCTTCCTTCATGGTACTCTTCATGAAGATGCCTTCATGACTCAGCCACCGGGTTACATAGATTCTCAATACCCACATCGTATTTGTAAGCTCAAAAAGTCTCTCTATGGCTTAAAACAAGCCCCACGTGTTTGGTACATCAAGCTCACTCAATTCCTTCTTCACTTTGGATTTCGCAAATCTCTAGCCGATGCCTCTCTTTTTATTTACCAACATCAAACTATCACTTGTTATTTCATGGTTTATGTGGACGACATAGTCCTTACAGGAAATGATTCACATTTCCTCAATCACTTCATTCACGCTTTAAGCCAAAAAAATTTCATAAAGGATCTTGGCATGCTTCATCAGTTTCTATGTGTTGAGGTTATCCCTACACCTACAGGTCTCTTTTTGTCACAACATCGTTACATCCAAGATATTCTACAACATTTTCACATGTCATCATCCCTCTCAGCGCCACCGAACCCTTATCGCTCAGCGACTCATCTCATTTGGTGGATGCAACCCCTTTCCTTAAACTAGTTAGGTCACTTCAGTACTTGGCATTCACTCGATCGGACATTTAATACACCATTAACAAGCTGTCTCAATTCATGCATAGTCCGCGTCAAACCCATTGGCAAGCTCTAAAACAAGTTCTTCGGTACCTCAAAGGCACCATCCATCATGGCCTCTTCCTAAATCGCAATTCCAATCTCACTCTCTCGGCCTTTTTAGACTCTGACTGGGGGTGCAAATGACGCCGGTCGGTCAACCACGGCTTCTCGCTCCTCATGGAAGTCTACTCGTCAAAAATCGGTTTCTCGCTCCTCTACGAAAGCGGAATACAAGGCCTTAGCAAATGCTTTTGCTGAACTCATATGGACAAAGAACTGACTACATGAACTGGGTCTTACCACGGATCACACGTCGACATTGTTTTTGCGACAATACAGGAGCAACATATCTTTGTGCCAATCCCGTCTACCATTCCCGAATGAAGCACATTGCTCTTGATTATCACTTTGTTCGGGAACAAGTATCAGCTGGCAAATTACGAGTCCTTCACATCAGTTCACAAGACCAACTTGCAGACATGCTCACAAAACCTTTATCCTGAGCACCTTTTCTTCAAAATCGATCCAAGATCGGAGTATCCGACGGATCCTCCATCTTGCGAGGGCGTATACGGAATATTAAAGAATCATAAGGAATATTACAATTCATTGCACAATCTCCGTCATACGTATATTTAGAAAGTATATATTTGCAATAGTGATCATCCTTTACTTTAGCTGATTCCACAGAATTAGTTCTTTCCCTATTGTAAATTGTCTATATTAAGTCTTGTATTTCCTCAATAAAATAATAACAATCATTGAGCATTATAGGTATTAATCTAATTAGTATAACAATATTTTAAAATGTCATGCCATTAAATATAACACTTCATAAGTAATGGTGTACAGTTTCTAGTGGTAAAGACAATGTTTCTATGTGCTACCCACATTTGACCCTACTCCCCGTTGACTTGAAATAAGTTTTTTATGTTGAGGGATGATCGAGAGAACTTTATAAAAACATTCTTGTACATTCAATCATCATCTTATAAATGAAGGGAGATGTTGTATTTATATGTGTTAAACTTGACAGGTCCTCAAACAACAAATGGTGGGTCATTTAACCGCCATTAACTACCTTAACCGCCAATACTTAAGTTATACAACAATAATACATTAATTACACTAACTTAGGATTAATCAAATATGAAGTCTAATATTCTTCTCCCTAATTTTGATTTATCCTTTCATGCATTTATATCCACTTTCTTCACATTTTTTGTTGTTGCTTTCACTTTCTTCATTCTTGATGTTGCACTTTTTTTAAAGTTTAACTTCTGTTTCTTTTCTTTGTTGCAACTTTTATTATCCATAACCACATGTAGAGGTTTGATTCTTGCTTGGTTTTGCTTGCTATTTGTTACTCTTGCTAATTGATCAAATGATAGATCGTCTTGCTTTCATACTTCTTGTTTTGATTTGTCACACAGGTCTTCTTTCTTACTTTGCCACACATGTTTTCTTTTTTATTTCGCCACAAAGAGCTAACTTGCTTGCTTGATACTTGCTTTTGGCCGACTTCCTAACCAAATTATCTTTGCTCCCAACCAACTTGCTAATCGAGGCTATATGTGCTCCTAGCCTACTTGCTAATCATGTTTTTATGCACTAACTTGCTATACTCAACGAACAAAGGTTCGGAGTTTTCTTGATATACTCAACGAGTCATGAAGTCTCGGAGTCACTTGCTACATGCTTTAATTGCCCTTGCTTATCTTGCTTGCTTTGACCGAAGTTTGTCTATCTTGCTTGATTTGACCGAAGTTGGTCTATCTTGCTTGCTTTAAAACACTATGGTCTCTCTTACTTATGGTTGTCTCGAACAGGATTTGATTAAAAGTTTGATCAAATTTTACTTTCCGGTTGAATTTTGGTTTCTTGATAACAAAAACAAGGAACGAAACAATGATGATGATTCTTCACAGACTTTCTTCTTCCTCGCGTTGATTTTCCCAAGAACAAACATGCTATGATACCATATTGAGAGATGATCGAGAGAACTTTATAGAAATATTCCTGTACATTCAATCATCATCTTACAAATGAAGGGAGATGGGGTATTCATATGTGTTGAACCTGGCGGGTCCCCAAACTACAACGGGTGGGTCATTTAACCGCCATTAACTACCTTAACCGCCAATACTTAGGTTATATGACAATAATACATTAATTACACTAACTTAGGACTAATCAAATATTAAGTCTAACACTTTATGCGTTCAATTCATTGGATTACTCCTTGTTTTATCATTACAACTTTACAAACTTGTGTACACATGAAAATTAGTCTCACTAGCAAAAAAAGACATTTTTTATGAACGGAAGAACATGTGAAATGTGTTTTTGAGGTATGTGCAGAATATGTATCTAGTGAACCTATCGATAACACAGCTCAGTTCAAAATTCATACCATAGCTTAGTTTAAATACAAAAACGCAGAGTAAAACACCTTACTTGCATGTTAAAACATCTAAAATTCTAAATACATACACTATAACACAACTCGAGTTATTTCATTAAACACAAGTCAGTGATGCATTACATCAAACACATTGCGTGCATATTAGAACATCATATACAATTTTGCACTTGGAAGCTTCAATTTTGCTAGCAAATTCAGTTACAATTTTTCAAATAATGAATTGGATCTTCATTTAAAACAAAGTTAAAGATTGGACATAACGATGAACTTTTGAGTATGCAATTCTTCCGAAGTAAATATCGGTCAGATCGGATAACCTCTCAAAACTCTTCTGTGAAATTTTCAACACCATGAATGCATCTTTTCTTCTTCATCTCTAATAACATCGATGACTTCAAATTCGGTATAATGGTGACTTGAAGGATGTTGGTAGCTCTGGATCATCTCAAGATGAACCACCGGAAGATCATCAAGCTCCACTTTTCCAATTGTTCGTCGTTGAGATTAAAGTACGATGGATTAAGACAAGACGGAGCCCAGTGGATTGCTCCATTCCAATAAACTCCAGTTTTGAAAGCAGTATGATAAGGAGCATAGAAATGATTATTTGAAATCTTCCATTTTCCAGTACTAGATGAGTATATTTGAATATGAAATAAACCATCATTATGATTTATACGAGAACGATGAATTGAATACAAATAACTTTGTCATGGGCGCACGTTGTTTGATGGAATGCCAAACCCATAAAACGTATCGTTTTACGAACATCCAGACCTCCAGGCACTGACGGGATGATCGCAAATTGCTTGGTGGCGGGGTTAAACACGTAGTGCTTACGAGAGCGTTCATTTCCTTTATCGCTACAACAAAGTAGTAATCCATTACACGATTTTACGAATCTGATACCACTAAGATCAAGGTAGAAATCGAGACAACGAAAAGGAGGAGTGCTTTGGCTTTTAGCATCAAATGGGATATACGTGTTGCTGATAAAATTACAAGGAGTGATCATAAGGTTGTCATACGGGAGGGTGAAACATTGGTGACTTAAAAGTCATTGCCAGTGTTTGGATACCGATCAAAGCTCCAGACGGAGTCGATTGATGATCGAAATCCGATGTGGAAGCCTGCGAGAAGCAGGTTTCAAGGGTATTCTGGTTTTTTTTTTTTTGAAGTTGGCTTTTGATTTTACCATTTTGAAGTTGCTTGAAGTTGTTTGGAAAGTGGGTAAAATGGGGAAAGATTGTTGATTAAAACAAGATTTGGATGTAAGCTTTGCTATGAATTTTCTTTTCGACTTCATAGTATTAACCTACTACTTAATGTTTAATTATTAATTAGTAATTAAACATTGCAAAAACATCAATAGATTTTTTATTTAAATATTATTTAATAAAAGTCAACCCGCATATAAGGTGGTGTTTGTTTTTCTAAAAAAGGTCTGCGAAGGCTCTTCTGTCTGCGCCACGCAGACCACGCGCAGACATTACCATCTGCAAACTGTTTGTTTATTCGAAGACGTTTCATTAAAACCAATCCGAGCCAACCGGCTCGTTTACAACCAAGCAAAAATTCGATCGAGCATTTTTCGAGCAAATTCCGTACGAACGTCGAGCGAGCGTCGAGCGGTTTGAACAACCCTTGTCTTGTTCATTCCGTTATGTTTGTAAACCTTTGTTTATGTTTGTTCCTTTACATTCCTTTACTTCTTTTCGTGTTATTCATTTATGTTCGTTTACTTGTGTTCGGTTAAGTATTTACTTATATCCATTTAATATTTATCTACAACACTAATTTAGCCCTACATCAATTCATTACCCAAATCAAATTTTTAAGTCAAGCCTTAGGTAATCGACTTACGAATTCATTTATGTTTGTTTAGGTTCATTAGCATTTGCTCAGACACATTTGTTTTGATAATTCATTTATGTTTAGGGTGTGGTTGATGTCATAATATTCTATATGGTATCAACCTAATTCTTTCTCTCCTCCCTCGTAATATTCGTTTATGTTCTTTACTTTATTAACTACTATTTATGATTCGTTTAGAATACAAACGGATAAACAAAAACAAACATGAACACATTTGTTTTTTAACAAATAAACACGGACAAAAAAATCCATTTGTTTAGATGTTTTTGTCACTTACTTTGTTCGGTTGAAGTTAAAAGAACAAATATGAACAAGCATGTTTGTAGTTTAAACCCGACTCATTTTCAACATGATATTTTGACCCAACCCATTTCAGCCCCACTAAAAAGTTAATTATCTACTATTGTTAGGCCACACGGAGTGGACATGGGGAAAAGCCGGAGAGTGCCCGAGGAAAACCGGGGCCGGTCGGGAACACCGCACCCCAGTTCAATTACTAATGGATAATTATGTATTATTTAACAAGTGTATATTTGTGCTTCTTTCTCTCCTTGATTAAAGGAGTTTATTTTTGTAGCGTAAATTTATTATTCTTTATAAATACAAATTCCACCCATTGTTTAGGGTGTGGTTGATCTCATAATATTCAATATGGTATCAGCCTAATTCTTTCTCTCCTCCCTCAAATTCGTCTGCCTCTTTTTCAACCATAATACTACTACCTTTAATTCCTGGGATCTTCATGGCATTATCTTCTTCTCTCAACCGTTTTTTACCATTCAGGACAGGGCAAGCAAACAGGTGATAGCCCGAGGGCGATGTGAAGATGGATTATATGTGCTTCGGGATGTCCCAACGGCCTTAACTTCAGTTGCTAGTATTTCTCACAAAGTTTCATTTGAGTTATGGCACAATCATTTAGGACATATTTTCTTTGATGTTATTTCAATTTTAAACAAGTAGGGTGTTTTACATGTTACTTCGGTATTACCAAAACCTACTCTTTGTAAACCTTGTCAGCTTTCTAAAGGACAACGATTATCTTTTGAATTAAATCCGAAACTTTCTTTGCGTCTTTTAGATTTAATACATTGTGATTTGTGGGGCCCTACCCTTGTATCATCAAGTGGTTATCTCTACTACGTGACTTTTGTGGATGACTACTTACAATTTACATGGTTCTACCCCCTCAAAACCAAATCTGGTTTTTATAGGGTCCCAAGTACTGCTTTCATTAAGCTCGTTCAAACACAATTTTCACGAAAAATAAAAGTATTTCAAAGTGATGAAGGCACTGTGTTTGTAAATCATACCATTCGCACGATCTTTGAAGAAAATGGTACTTTTCATCGGCTATCCTGTCCTTACACGCCACAACAGAATGGTCGTGCGGAACGAAAGCATAGACATATTGTTGAAACCAGGTTAGCTATGCTTTTTCATGCTCATGTGCCTGCTTCTTTTTGGGTGGATACCTTTAGTTCCGCCACCTACATTATCAATCGTTTACCTGCCAAAGTTTTAGGTAATCATTCTCCGTTTCAGTTACTTTATTCCCAGATGCCAACTTATGGGAATTTTCGAACTTTTGGTTGCCAAGTCTATCCTTATCTACGTGATTATTCACCTCATAAGCTAGCTCCAAGAAGTATACTTTGCATATTTATTGGTTACAATTCTCAATACAAGGGTTATAAATGTTTTGATCCGGTATCCTCTCGTGTTTATATTACACGACACGCACGGTTCAATGAATCTGTTTTTCCATTTGTCGGCCCAACTAATCATCATGATTTTTACAAACTGGATTTACACACCTTCTTAGAAGATGGGATTGGTGAGCCTAAATTTAATCCTCCACCATTGCAGCCTACAACATCGGTACATCCACATCAAACTCCATTAGCTAGCAACCTGCACCAACAACCCTTGTGGGATTTGTAGGCCCAATGGTGACAATCCATCATTATCTCAGGACCATAACAATTTGGTTCCATGTAACACTTCTAATAATAAGGACTTGTCATGCAATGAACATTTAGCCAATGATGTTGCTCCATCTATTGACACCCAAGTTGATTCTATCGCATCTGAAAGCACACAACCGGCTACATCATCGCATCCCATGCATACTCGTTCAAAATCGGGTATCTCAAAGTCAATTCATAGACCGGATTTTACGTTTCTTTCTATGCATGGCTTGCATAAGGCTTTGTTCTCTGCTCATGAGCTGAAAGGGTATAAATCAGCGGCTAAACATCCACAATGAATGGCTGCCATGCACGATGAAATGGAAGCTCTAAGGTAAAACAACACTAGGACTTTAGTCCCTCCTCCTACGGCCTCTAATGTTGTAGGATCTAAATGAGTGTATCGCACAAAATATAATGCTGATGGATCGATACAACTAGTGGTCGCAAAATGGCAGGTTGGATTTGGGTTAGGATGGGTTTGGGTCAGGATAGGTTCGAGTCAGAATGGATCATTTTTAAAAAAAGTCAAATACAAGTAAATTAACTCCAAAATTACAAATGTAATAGCTAATAGTCCAAATGTCAAATACTATACCCATTAAAAAATAAAGAGTCTTCAATACATATTGTTTTTTACATCTTATACCCTACCAAAAGAGAAAATATATTGCATACTTGGTTCTATACGAGTACACGCATCATCATCTTCAGTTCACCACCATCTATAAGGCTACAACCAAAGAAGTAGAACAATATATAGTAAATGACATTAACATTACCAACTATTGTAACAAATTATTTATAAATATTAATCTTGAAAAACTCAAAATTAAATAAATATATTAATGTGCAACATCCTCTAATAATAGCAAGGTTAATATTACCTAAACGCGACTACTATCATACGTCGGATACAATGCTTCAATATCTTCTACAAGGTCTTCCTTCATCTCATTTTCATTTTCATCTAAATTTGTAAAAAAAATGTTGAACTAATATTATATATAACATTAAGTAACAAAGATAAAAAAAATTATTACCTTCTAAATCAAATAACCAATCGCGAGTGCACAACAAAGCCTCTACATTTGATGAGATTAGTGAAGATCGATACTTACTTAGAACCCGACCTCCAATACTAAACGATAATTCTGAAGCAACTGTCGTGATTGGGATGCTCAATATGTCACGAGTCATGAGAGACAACTGAGGATATCTCTCTTGATTATCCTTCCAATATTGTAACACGTCAATTTCTTCTTTTCTACTAAGTGGAGGCTCATCCAAATACATGTCTAATTGTGATTTTTCTCTCTCCACATTTCTAAATTTGCTTTCAAAAGACTCAAATCCATCCAAATCATCAGATGTGTCAACACCAATATTCGAACTCCTCGCCATTGAAGAACTTGTCATCGAGAAAATACCATACTCCTTATCATACAACTTATGCATACCCTTGAAAATAATCTCCAACTTCTTTTTACGTTGTTCATTCGTCATGTTAAGTTTTTTAAAACAAAACTCAACAACCTTAAACTTGTACCGCGGATCTAGAACAACCGCAAAAGACAATATCATGCTATAATTTTCCTAATATTTATCAAACTTCTTTTTCATTTCTTTTGCCATATCGCTTATCACATTATCAACATTGTTGATCTCATCTTCAATACACTTATGAATCTTCCATACATTATGAAAATATAAGTTTGATGTGGGATAAGAGGTAACAGAAAACAAAGTTGTGATATTATAAAAAGGTTTTAAAAATTCTGTGATTGTTTCCACTCTTGCCCATTCCTCTTCTGATGGAAAAGTCTTATAACTAGAATCAACTAGCGCTAACCGAGCATAAGCGTTACGATAGGCCAATGCGCTATCGAGCATAAGATACGTATAATTCCATCTCGTTACAACATCTTGACGTACATGCTTCCCGCATTGTAATGAAAGATGATGTATACATTCTGCAAACTTATACTTTCTAGCAGCACTTCCTCTAACAAGCTTCATCAACTCCCGAACCTTCTTAATGGCTCCTTCAATTACCTCCAATCCCCCTTGACAATAAGATTTAACACATGTGCACAACAACGCACATGAGTAAAATTTCCATCACAAACTAAAGCATTGTTTAAACGCAAATGACTACTTAAACAATCTACTAAAACATCCTTATATTTAGCATTGTCTAGTGTGATCGTAAAAACCATTTTCTCTATGCCCCAATCTGCTAAAAAATTAATCAAATGCTCCGCTAAAAGTTTACCACTGTGTGGAGGTGGTATAACTTTAAAGTTTAACACGTTCTTCCTTAGAACCCAATTCTCATCGATATAATGAGCCGTCAATGCCATATACCTGTCTGTCGTGATAGAACTCCATAGATCAGCCGTCAAGCATATCCTACTAGTTACGTTTTGTAAATTCTCTTTAAGAATTGTCTTTTCTCTGTCATATATTTTTAAGACTTCCGCCTTTGCAGTATTTCTTGTTTTAGTATTCACATCACGATGTAAAAATTTATGCAATTCGTATGTCCCCTCATGTTCAACATAGCTAAAAGGATGGTTGTGTTTAATGATAGATAATGCTAATTTTTCCCTATACATTGCTTGATCTAAAGGGACACGTTTTTTTGGTTGGCCGGGTTCATCAAGGTTGAAGCACTTAGGGATATGACGTTTCATGTTAGATGTTCTCTTATTAGCACCATACACCTTTCCACAAGCTGTACAACTCGCTTTCTTATCCCCATCTTTCCCAACCGATAATTTATCAAAATAATTTCAAACTATAGAATGGTCTCTACTTGAATTAAATAAACTAACTTCATCCTCAAACTCAGTGTTACCTGACATTTTTTGTAGCTCTTATAATTAAATAAACAACATTAGAAAACAAGAAATTAAAAATTTACAGGTGATATTGTTTGTAGCTCCTTTGTTATTTAACAGTGAAAAGAAGGTGAATAAATATTCCAAAGACAATTTTTTGTGTTCTAAAAATTGATTTTGGTTTTACAAGTGATAAGTACAAGCAATTGTCAACATATATAGTTTATTATATAAAATATAGATGGATGAAGTATTTGAATGTAACTAAAATTTTAAAACAGAGGATCTGCTGTATGCCTATATCTATATATATTAATCGAATTTTTTTTCTATGAGAGGCAATGAATTAAATTTTATTGCTCTCTGCCAAACAAGAAAACTCACAGGTAAGCAAAAAATAGTAACAAATAAGAACACTTATGTTTCACAATCAACAATCAACCCTATTAATCACATTTTTTTGGTCGATTCAACATGCAAATTAAGTGAAATCAGATTAAAAAAAAACCCATTCTCATCACTAAAATCATCAACAAAATGCAACTAACATGAAATTAAGCCCTAATTTCGAACAAAATTAAGAAACCCTAAGTATAAATCGAAAGAAAAACATGATTTGGACGATGGTTTGGAGTCTGGACTTACGAATGATGGTCTGGAGTTGCGAATGGTGATTTAGAGTTGCTCGATGATAGGCTGAACGATGAAGATGGTGACTTGATGCGAACGAAGATAGTGACCCAAGAAGATGGTCTGGATCTGGAACATCGATGGTATCTGATTTGGAGTTCTTTTTCTTTTACCCATCCTGACTTGCTCCTTTTTTATTCCAGCCCATCCGGACCCATTAAAATATATAATTCTATTTTGTTCGGCCCATTAAAATCTACTATTAAAATGTCGATAATCCAACACAACCTAACATATCACAATAGAGACCTATAATGACCCAAAACTTAAGAATTGGGCCACTTTTGCCGGGTCTACATACAACGTCTTAAGGCACGCCTCGTAGCCTAAGGTTTTACCCAGATTTCCGGCTTAAATTACTCTCACACCTTTAGCCCAGTTGTTAAAGCTTCAATTGTTCGCATTGTTTTATCACTTGCAGTATTATATAATAGTGAGTTTTCTATCAAAGATCTTGATGACCTTAATTATTTTCTTGGTTTAGAAGTGAGTTATACTGATGATGGGCTCTTTCTTAGTTTGTCAAAATATGCTACCAATGTCCTTACACGAGCATGCTTACTTGACTCAAAACCAGTATCAACACGCATGGCTACAAACGAGACATTCATTTCAAACGGGTCTTTATTTTTTGATCCCACTCTTTATGGAGCTCTTCAATACCTCACCATAACTAGACCTGGCCTGTCTTATGCTGTCAATCATGCTAGCCACTTCATCCTCCAACAGATGCTCATTTCCGTTCAGTTAAGCGAATCTTGAGGTATGTTAAAGGCACTATCTCTTTCGGTCTTACATTTTGTCATCCGCACTCCGACTCTATTTTGGGATACTCGGATGCCGATTGGGCCTGTTGTCTTGAAACTCGCCGATCTACTTATGGTTATTCAATCTTTCTTGGGGGTAATTTAGTTTCTTGGAGTGCAAAGAAGCAACCCATTGTTTTTAGATCCAGTTGTGAGTCAGAATATCTGGCAATGGCTAATACCAGGGCTAAGATAGTTTGGAAATACATTTTTTACATCAGCTCCATGCCTTATCTCTTGATAGACCAACTCTGTTATGTGATCAGAAAACTGCTTTGTTTAGGACACAAAATCCAGTTTCTCACAAGCGTGCCAAACATATCGATCTTGATTACCATTTGGTTAGAGAACTTGTTACATCCGGTAAGCTCGACACCAAGTTTATTTCAACCAAGCTTCAAGTGGCAGATATTTTTACCAAGAGTCTTCCACGTGCTCAGTTTGAACAGTTTCGTGTCATGCTTCGTCTTGGTCCGCCACCGGTTCGCTTGAGGGGGGATTATGGATAATTACGTATTATTTAGCAAGTGTATATTTGTACTTATTTCTCTCCGTGATTAAAGGAGTTTATTTTTGTAACGTAAATTTATAACTTTATAAATACAAATTCCACCCATTGTTTAGGGTGTGGTTGATCTCATAATATTCTATAATTACTCATCAACCCGGTGAACTTTCACCGGATTCACCGGCTTGCTCAACCCGAATGCAACTTATACCGTACCACGCTTAATCCATGCTGGGGCAATGTGGGGAAAAACTAGAACGACACCATGCATAATGGGAAAAAACTAAGAAAAATGCAAAAAAACTGATGTAACGCAGATGTGTCACATGGGAAAAACAGGTAGGTTGCCGGTGGCCTTTATCTTGTGAATTCTTTCTAAAAAAACATTGGTAGTACAATACCCAGAGACGTATGAATATACTGTTGTACAGCGTCAGATGCATAAAAACACCAACAGAAATTGTATCTACTACTACACCTTACACAAATATGATATGAATGCAAGGGTGCTGCTATCATTTCCTGTACGATGAAACTACGTTTCAGGCCCAGAAGCAAACACGTTAACAAGACCGCGAAAGACTTGGGCAGAAAGCTTGTGAGCCCGAAGAACCTCGCCATCAATGTTCCACACACTCTCCTCCCCGAATGAAGTGAAGGTGAAAGTTGTAGTCTGGACAAAAAGAAAGTAAGATAAACCTGACAATTTTACATCAACAAAGAAGACGGTTAATATTGAATAACAAAAGTAATGAAAATCCTTACTTTATAATGTTCAACGAAATCAAAGTTCAGGGGGCTTCCACCTTTCCTTGCTAGTTGTGTGAGGTGCCTACAAGTCATTATCAGTCATGCGTTAGAGAATGTACATGTTGCGCTCGTGTGTGCATGGTAGAGGTGGCAAAACGTGCGGGTTGGGTTGACCCGATACAATATTGATGAAATTATTTATTTTTAGTAGAATTAGTGTGAAATCATACAAAAGGTTATCCGCCTTTTAAAACAACATTTCGGAGCACAGACCGCGAATGTATAAAGTTGGTTTCTCTTATGCCAATTCTCACTTTAACAAAACTAATATGATATAAACAACATTATACTCCTTAAAAGCCAAAAAATAAATTTAGCAAAAAAATAACTTTATAGACCAACCCTGAACCAACAAATTTTCTTTCAAACTGAACCTTTGGAAATTTAATCACTCCAAAAGTTTTTGGAGGCCGAAACTAGCATAAACGACACCACACTGATACTTGGGTGGCTCGTAGCTATGCTTTGATATTTTGGTGGCCTTAATGCAACCTTAATAAAATACTCAGTTGACATATTCATATATTATCCCATAATGTTTTACAATAATGTCTATAGTAATCTAAATAATTTGAATAAAACAAATTCAAAAGGTTATATGCATTAAAAATACACTTTGGACGACACCTTGTTTACCCAAGTTTTTTTTTTTTTTAATTATACCTTTGCCAGTTAGAGATAAGAGGCATACCATAAATAGAGCGCACGAGGGCAGTCTTTGATCAAAATAAGATGCAAGAACCCGTCTGAAAGATGTGCATCAGCAACCAAGCCATCAGGCGCCTTTTCATTTCTGCACGAGATGACAGCAGCACCAACACTAAGAAACCGTCCTTTAACTCGAACTAACTTTGATTCTTGTTGCAGGTCGGATGTTTGGCTTGAGTTACAAATGTGGCATTTGGCACGACATGTGACCCTTTTGGGATCCTTTGATATGCCCCAAATTGTCTTTAATCTTTTTCCATTGGCCTGCGTATGCGTATCTGTTTTCTCTGGTTCAAATTTTATAAAAGTTACCTCTGCCTCGTATGACCTTAAAAAAACAAACACAATCAAGTTGTAAGTGAAGGGTGTTCAAATAACCCGGGGCTTGAAGTTCGCTCAAAACAAAATCATTAATGAACGAGCCGAATCGAGCTAGCTCATTTTAGTTCCAAGCCGAGTCGAGCTAGCTCCTTTAAATTTTGAGCCGAGGTAAGCTTGCTCGTTTGGCTTCCTCACGTTAAGTAGGCTATTTAACAAACCACCAATCCCAACTTTTATATACAAAAAAGCCAACTTACATTTTTCTTATTTTTGTTATATCTATCCATATGTGCAAGAAATATTTATTTTTGTTGTCACACCAATAATGTGTGCAAGAAATTTCCAAAATATTTAAAAATTTACGAGATGGCTCGTCAGGCCGCAAGCTGGCTTGAGCTTTATCCGACCCAAGATTAAGCTCAAACTTCAGCCCGTTAAGAGTTTTCGAGCTGACCAGAACTAACTCGACTAACTTCTAGCCAAAGCTTGAGCTAGCTCAGCTCGCTCGTTAAGCTATTGTAAGCATTTTTGTTTTACCAAACCTAAAAAACAATATTAAAACCCTCCAAATCGAAGTTTACAAATACGGAATACCTGTGTCTAAGAAACACTTTTGTTCCTGCATAATCATATCTTTTTGGCCCCATCCATCGATATTTTTCGCTCTCTGTGATCACATCTCCATAAAAACCATACCTAGTAACATTAAATAAATTAAGCAACATACCCAAAAAATAATAAATAAATAAATGGAATCAAGAAAAATATGAAAAAAGAAATTACATCACAGGAGGAGAAAACGATAAGAGTCTACCCAGCAAATGAAGCAGTATATCGTACATGGGGCTCATGTTTGGACATTTGTGATGTTTTCCATCTTACAATCTGAGCTATATCAAGGCGTAATCTTTCACCAATAATAATTTGCAATGCTGATGTCACAGGATCCCGAGCTCCAGTTGTACTGCAAGACTAGAGAACATCAAGATTTTGAATTTTACGTTAAAAAACTGCACATAAAAAAATCATTTGGCATAAAATTACCATATGACAATAGCATCGGTGGAACCAGAAGGAATTAACCCAAAGCGAAATCGCTCATTCGGGAAAGAAATTTCAGGATCGTTGTCTGCGTACAAAATTATGTAATGTTGAAAAATCAGAATCAGATAACACAAAGTGCTGAAAGATATGGAATTATTTGACCCTCAAATGATCAGATAATCAGGATCAAAATCACTTCCAAAAGCTTACCATTATTTGGAACTTGTGATTCATCTAGTGATGAACTCAGGAGAGGTGACACATCTTCACCAGAAGGCAATGGTTCCGCCATAGTTACAGTTGGACCATGTTCCACTATATCATTATGGGTATCAACGATTGGATCATGATCAGGTGGGACCGGTGGGTATGGAGTTTTATGTCTCGACAGAAGAACACCGTTTAAGATCTCATTAAAAAGCCCATCACCTCCCTCAATAACATCAGATAAGTACAACAGTTCAAATAGAAAAATAAAAAAAATCTCTCGATCAGAACTATTAGAGATGGCAAGATGAACATGTCAGGGTGGTTGGGTAACATGTCAATTTGATCAGGGTCGAAACAATCAATTTTAAACTTTTGGTATGGGGCGTGTTGCGTTGGGATGACCCGTTTAAGCGCACCTTTCTCCAATTTTACATTTTTTAATAAACAATTGATGTGTTAATCATGATTCCAAAAACATGCGTGACCTATTCAACTTGTTTCATCTTTTAGCCATTTTCATTTGGCCAGTTTAAAATAAAACACAACCCAAAGCGACACAAGTATAGGTAAATGGGTCGAACTTCACACCTCTAGCGATTAATAAAAGATGCCAGACTTAAAAACACAGAACTTACAACAGCAACAACGCCATCATAAGAAGTAAGCTCCCTGTTCGTAATAGAAGTCATTGCATCAAAAGCATGACCAGCCCGCTCGGTCACAATGACCTATAAAGTAAAATTGATCAAAGCTCAACAAGCACAAAATAATTGAAAAAAAGTTTCTTTCCCCACAAATCTAATGTGATAGTGTGATACCTTTGTTTTTACTTTGGCTTGAGAAAAGAGAGGAGCGACATTTTCCCAAATTTGACATCCGTTTCTTTTTCCACTTCTCGGATTAACAAAAACCTAATCAAGATCAATAAAAATCTAGAAAACTATCTTGCACTTTGGGTTTCATAATGAGAAATAAACATTCATAAGTGACCATTTGCAAATAATAGCTAATTATACATACCAGAAGACTCTTGGGCATATCGGTTTCCATGCCAAGAAACATTTTTATTCGATTCACCCACGTTTTACATGCTTGCTTATTGTCATGACCAAAAGTGTGAACAACTGGAACCCAAAGAGAAGGCTGACCCTTTGACCTTTGGACAGCATGCACTCTGAACCGGTACATCTAGAAGAAACATATGCGAGAAAGTGATCAAATTAGAGTTAGGCCCTTAAAACGTGTCAACTTATATGACAACTTAAAAGGTGTCAACTTATATGACAACTTCAACCCATTTGTTTATGAATGAGTCGATTCAGTATTTCCAAAGAAAAATAAAGTTAACTAGGGAACGGGTCAAACAGCTTGAAGATCACCCAAAGTGTATTGTCAATGCATTAAACCTCCTTAATTGTTTCTATTAGAAGTAGAAGATATTTAAAGTAATAATATTGTTTCTGTAATCATCATCAAACTGTGAAGTGTTCATTATTTAGAAATGGGCACAAAGATGTTTGTGGATCAATGCACCCTCACCCCTTTTGACTTGTATTAAATATAATTCATTTCAACCATATCACGTTTTGACCCGTTACCCAGACAACATGACCCGCTCATCTTGCCAATCCTAGTTTACTTTCTGTAAGAAGCCAGATCGTTTTGACTAGTACTAACGACCTGATTAAACCATATCCCATTTTGACCCGTTACCCAAATCCAAGAACATGACAAACAAACCTCTGATAAATGACCCGCCAAGCATCCTGGGTTTGCACGGCGTTTTTCATGTACCAAGCCCCAATCAATGAACTCAACAGCATAAACCTCAGAAATTTTGATAGAAGTATCACCTTTGGAAGCAGATAGTATTAAACAACTTGAGCTATCCTCCTGTTTCTCTCAAAATAAATTAGAACAACATAATAAGTTAAAACTTTACAACCCCTATAAGAACCATTTAACCCACTTATTACAAACTGTGAGGTCATTTATAACTAGATTACATGACACGTATAGATAAATGGGTTATGGGTGGTTATATTACTGTTTTAACATAAATAAACATATGGGTCGTGTTTAAGTTTATATAGGTAGGGTTATCTTGAGAACCATCCTTTTTTATGAGAACTCTAGAAATCAATATGAGCCACACATTTTAGTCACATGCTATTTTCACTTTTTTTTTTTAAAGCGTTCATAACTTTTTTTCACAGCATTATTTTTTCAAAACAATATCACCATTAATTTCAGTATTTTTTATCTTTCCAACGCCTACCATATTGATATACTTTTTTAAAAAAATCATCCACCCTTTATTTACATATGTGTAAATCTGGAATGGTTATACACAACACATGTGTAAAATGAATTTCGTAAAAAAAACGATATTTGAAGTAAGTGGGTTAAAGGTTCTCCCCTGTTAATTACACATGTGTAAATCTGGAATGGTTATACCATATTGATTCTCCCCTGTTAATTAAACTACTTCTACAAGTCAACTTAATATAATAATATGGGGAAGGGGTTTAAATTTAAGGCATATTTGAAGTGAACTCAAACATGATCTCAATGTGCTCAGCTACAATCATCTTATTCTATTAGTATAAACAGCAATCAACATGAACAATCAATCATAACAAATGCATAACAACTATAAGCACAATCAGCATGACAAATAACCAAATTCAAGTTCTGAACATTAATATAACCTGGAGAAACTAACATTTGAATCGGATTCCATCGATTTCCATGATAACACATCTGATTTAAGGGTAAGAACAACCTCCCCAACTTGACCCATGAAGAAATTTGAAGTCAAAATTGACGAATTTTCACCATCATCATTTTGGGTATTCGCCTGTGAATCATCACACCCTTTTGAAAAATCTTTGTTTCTGTCCATAACTAATAAACCCCACAAAGTTTCGTTCGATTAGAAAATCATCAAATTTTGTGAGAATGATCAAGAATTGTTGAAGACTTGAATCTGCGAGTAAAAAAGGGTTAAACGAACAATATTCAGATATTATGGATTCAATAATGGAGTAGTTCTTGATTTGATTTTTGGAATTGGGGGTTCCGGATTTACAGCAAGTGTGATCGAGATCGTCGAAATCTTTTGGTTAATGAGGTTTCTTCTATGTGAATTGGGTGGGATCTAGAAGATTTTGTCAAAAGGACAAAAGGCTTGTCGTTAAATTTAATCATCAATGACGATGAGTAAAACTTTTTAAAGAAAGGTTAAAATCAAATCAATTTAGTAATAGTTATTTTTATTTATTTTTTGTAATTTTTTTTATTGTTTTTGAAATGTTCATAACTTTTATGTATGATATTATTTTTTTATAAAAATTACTTCATAAAAACAAGGGTTTTTTTATTTTTAAAACGATTACAGTATTGTTATATACAAAGACAAAGTTTTTTTTACGTTTTTAAGCACATATCTCGTCATTGTATCTTTAGTGCAGTTCATTGTGTCTTTTTGTTAATTATTGTATTTTTCTGAATACTATTGTATTTTTCTGAATACTATGTAGGCGCATGAGCACTATGCGGGTGCACCAACACTTAGGCGCATGAGAACTTAGGCGCATGGGGTACTGTTCAGGAGCATGACTAACACTTAGGCGCATGAAGAAATTTCTAGCGCATGACTACTATATGAGCGCATGGGCTATACTTAGTCATTTGGTCAGTAGGCGCATGAGGTACTGTTTGGGCGCATGGGCTGGTACTTGGGCTATTTGGCAAAAATTTCAGACGCATGGGAACTATTGGGGCGCATGATCAACA